>PNEQ01134959.1:0-13736 GCA_003012365.1 Medauroidea extradentata | reverse complement strand
AATTTCAGAACAAATGTTTCGGTTTCTTGACAAAAATGCCATTATTTTGTAAAATATTCAAATACGTACTGGTTTAATGTGTTCCTGAGTTATTTTATTTGCAATGTACGACGGAAAATTTTGTGTATTTGATAAGTTTTGTACTGTGTTTGCTGTAAATATAATATTACTGGATACGCAATGCAACACAATAACCAAAAAATGTAAGGAAGAAATAGTTTTGAGTGAAATTCAGACAGTTATTGCCTTTTTCCTGTGCTGTCTCTGCTGCTTGTGCCATTTCAAGAGGTGATATGCCAGAACGATTAGTGTGGTAATGTGCTTGTCGTAAGAGACTACTAATTGGGATGTGGTCGAGACTTGAATTTGGTTTATACCTTCACCTTCTACTTTCTCATCTTATTTCTTTTTTTAATCTCAACATATCCCACCACACCGTCCTTCTCTCATGTATCATCTGAGGCCAGGCCAGTTAGCACGCCCTTTTTGTTTGTTATGTTTAGTTAGTTTTTGTTTACCAGTAGTTCAGTAAAGTGTTTTTATTTTCGGTAAAGCATCTCTCCTTTTTGATTATTCTAGCACCTTAATTTTCCTCTTAAATGTTAATTTATTAAAAGAAAAGATTTCTGTGACTAGTAACTTTTTAAAGTACTGTGAACCCTCGATAACTCGGACCTCGATGTCCTGGACTTTGGATAACTCGGACAGAATTTTTAAAAATATTTTAATAATTATTCATTATTTCTTGGTTAAAAGACATACTAAACTCATTTCTGCTAGATTTAAATTCATCACATATTTTAGAACAGTATTAAACTTTATAACGTAGTTGTCTATCGCTACTTAGCCTTTAATAATCCCACAGTAAATATCTGGCAAGTTCCGTGTGGTAAAATGTTGCTAGCGAGGCGCGAGTAAAGATGCAACTCAGCAAGCCGACCTCTCACTTCTTTATCTTTCCTCCCTCTTCTGCCTGCGAGCCAGGCACGCACGTGTGTCGTAAACAAACATTTCAGCATGGTGCTTGTGAAATGACGGTAACTACGGGTTACAATGATACATAAACGGAAAATTATTTTGTTCTGGTACGTGCAATGAATTCAGGGCTGCAAAACAAATTGTTCCGGACATTAAAGAAAAATTAAAAATCATTGCTTCGCATTGCGATGCAGAAAAATTGGTGAGAGGATTTTACGCCCCTTTAACAGCGATTTTTTCAAGTGCCAATGTGGGTGGTTTTAAACGTGAATCGGATTTGTTTATAAACTACTTCACGGGAAATATTAGCGTACATGTAATGGACCATAAAATGTAAACGTCTTATGTGGGATAATTTTAAAAGATTTTCATTGAGTGACGCACATGAATGGATTATTAACAAGATTTTGTATTCTTAATTTTTCCATGTTTACTATACACCGACAAAACCGTTTTCTTTATTTTAGAAGAAACGGTCACATTATGAACGAGTAAATATAGAAAAAAATGTACATTTGTTATATTCTACACCAAAAAAATTTAGAAGGTAATTTTTTTTAAAAACACCTTATAATGGCAGCACTCCATTTTTTGGGCCTAAAATTTGGTCAAAAATGTGCGGCGATTACGCGAGTAACTATGGTAAATCTATAGAACGTGATTAAAATTTTATTGCTTTATAATATGACAATTTGTTTAAGAATAAAGCTATAAATTATGTGTTCTATGATGCAATTTACATACTAGTGTTAAAATGTGTTCACATAATGTACAGTGACTCAGAACGATTGTTAATTACAGTACCGTACCGTTTTTATTCATGTATATGAGGAAAATTATTTTTATACCTTTGTAACTTTGTAGGAGGGTAGAGTAACTATCAG
Source organism: Medauroidea extradentata (assembly GCA_003012365.1). Taxonomy (NCBI): domain Eukaryota; kingdom Metazoa; phylum Arthropoda; class Insecta; order Phasmatodea; family Phasmatidae; genus Medauroidea; species Medauroidea extradentata. Next base: position 11,874 of record PNEQ01134959.1, on the reverse strand, counting down.
GTTAGCAGTTGGCTGCTGCCCCTATGCTGTGACATACGGACGTAAGGTATTTTTCAATGTAAACATCTTTTGTGAGATGTGTGTGGTCACGTGCGGCTTTTGTATTGCATGAGACTGTACCGGTTGACCTTGACTACTTCCGCTCGCAACCTCCCTAGCTTATCTCCAATCATCATTTCTTATCTCTCTCACACGTGCAGGCACATTGGCTGTCGCCAGCCAGACGAAAACTTTTATGTGATAGAAGAGTGCGTTGGTGCCAGCTTCTAACACAGAGATAAAAAAAAAAGGATCAGCCAGAAGTAGCAGCATGAAAAAATAAATAAAGATCTGAATGCCCACATTGTTTGACATTCTTTTATAGTCCTCCACGTTACGCTAATTTTCCCACTGCATGGCTGCCCTCCCGTAACTTGATACGATAGTTACGTTCATAACAGTATTTATTGCAGCCTCATTTGCTTGTAGAAATGATAGCGTACTAATTTCTTCGCGTTTCTGTGATTAATAACTGATTACCCCATCTCCCCAGACACCCCCCAATAACACGGACAAATCGTAACTCGGACAGCTTCTTCCCCCTTTTAGTCCGAGTTATCTAAGGTTCACTGTATTCACCAAAATTATTTTTATCATAAGATAGTGGTTTACAAGCTTCACCATCATTGTCAAAAAACTTGTTCTCCGTACCAAAACTGGTTCTTTAATTTTTTTTGTCTCGCTGTGCTAAATGATACTTTAATGCTCTAGCATTTGTATTTTTAAAACCTTGGTTTTGTTCTTGTGTCTTGATTTTTGTTAACAGGCTGACACTTTTGTAAATGTGAAAATATTAATTTTATTAATGAATATTCAGTGAAATTCGGTTATAATGTAAATTTATAAAGGCACGAAAAGTTTATGTTATAGCAAATTATCGTTATAAACAAAATTTAAAAAATATATATATTTATAGCATTATGTTTATGTATTATTTGACTGTATATTCTACTGTGGAAATTCACAACAAAAATTACAGAAATTTACATAAAATTCACTACAATAACATTTTGGAGATCTACCAGCACTCACTGCAAAATTATTAGATGTGCGGGCGTGATGAAACATGACTAGCGGCCTTGACAACAGTGTGGCAATGTGCTCAGCTGTAGTCGGTGCGCGGAATCACTCAAGGTCATGCCGCTTCTGGTCGCTTCAGCCGCAGGTTGCAGTAGACGCGCATGTGTGTTACGCTAGTTCTAAAAACTTTCAAACTGTATTTCACATTTTGAAAGGTACAAAATTTAATTAATATATATCTCTCTCTCTCTCTCTCTCTCTCTCTCTCTCTCTCTCTCTCTCTCTCTCTCTCTCTCTCTCTCTCTCTCTCTCTCTCTCTCTCTCTCTCTTTCTCTCTCTTTACATGAACAACAACAATAGTAACCACTCTCACTAAGTGTTCCTCCATCTGTCCTATCCTACACGTCTGCTGGTATAACGCCGCTCTATCCTTTCCTTGCACGCTCACCAGTACTCACTGGGAAAGTCGCGCTCGAATTCTGTAAACTCGCTTATGTCCCGCCCGTACATAGCTACCCAATTTGCGCATCGTCCTATTACAGACCGCTTTGCCACAAATGCCTTTTCCGCCTCCTCGCACTCGTACACCGCGAAAAAATCCTTGAGTCTCTCAATATGCTTGCGAGGATGCTCCCCCTCCGTCCCTCTAAACTTAGGTATATCTTGTTCCCTAGACGTTTTGCTCATGCGCATGGTGGTTCTCGAGTGCTCGCCGCACGACCTCCCTCACCCAAACTACTTTGCGGCCTATTTTCCAATACGTCAACACGCACTCTAATCTCTGCCAATCCTTCCTCCCACTTATTTCCCTCGCAACCGACAACAACATTCTCCACCATTATTGTACGGTCTTGTACTCTCCGGGTTTCCTCCTTGTGCTCCTTCAATTTCGCGTTCACATCTCTTTCTACCGCGATTTGTTTCTCATTTAATCTGTCTAGCGCTTGTTTTACAGCTATTTCGCTTTCCTCTAGGGTCTCCTTAACCTGCTTTACTCCTACTCTGACTTCCTCGATTTCTCCCTCCCTTTGTTCGTGCAGGTCTCTAGTCACCCAACTCAGTTCTTCCCTAACCTCCGCGATCTCCTTTCTACGCTCCTCACGTAACTTCACTGTTATCCCGTGTAACTCTTCCTTCCTTTCTTCCCACATTTTCCCCTCTGACTCGTCTAGCTTCCTATTCATCCTTGCTTCTGCCCTCTCCTCTCTTTCTCTCATCTCAATTTTAAATTCTCTAACTTCGTTCGCTACCATTTTGGTTACCCTTTCAGTCACCCTTTCGGTTACCCCTCTAGCATCTTCGCCAGTATCCCCCAATCAAACGGAGTTGGTGTGCTGTTACCTCCTCTTTCATCCCCTTCTACTGACTCCTCCCCTGCTAAGGACCCCCCAGACTCTACGTCCTCCTCCACCACCACATGTTTACTCAGAGTTACGACTACATTATCCACGTGTCCGGCATTCTCACCCTCCTCTCTGTATAACGTTTCTCCCGCATTACTGAAATTACTTAAATTCTCCATCGACATTCTGATCACTCAAATTTACCGCCCACATGCTCAAACTACTCCCCAGACTACTGCGCACAAAGCCACGTGTACTTACTTAGCTCACACCAACCTTACTTACACATTTCAAAACTAGTGGCGTTATTACATATTCGGCCAGACAACTGCACGTACACACTACCATTCAACATTTTACACACATTAACACTCACACACATCCTCTCGGGTACATGCACTAGTCTATAACCGGCTTACCCTTCACCTTCTCACTCTCACTGCTGCTGGTCCGCATGGACGTGGTGCGTCCGCCCACGCTGCTTCCACGTGCTCGGCCTGGTTGAGCGCGTGTGCCTTCCTCTGCTGCCGTCGCCTCCGGTCACCTTCTCTCGTTTTCCCAGCGTGCTGTTGCTGACTGCCACGTGGCGTTGCGTGCCGCACACCTTATTCTACGCACGGGTTTAACAAGTTACAGTCTCACATTTACGCTCTCTTCTCCCTCAACGTTTATTCTCATCGAGGCCCCACGCTCGGGCTTCATTTTATGTGGTGGCACTGCTCCCCTTCACACACATACTGCAGTTCGTTGCGCCAACGCCGACCACGTGCTCCCACAAACGCATCCTCGGTAATTCACCCGTAGAATTATATTAGATTTAACATGCCCTCAGCTAGCTGTAGTTTCAGTGGTACGGTCACAAGTTCTTACCTCAGTGTCGTGGGTACGAGAAGAGAAGAGCGAAAACCAATATTTACCTCGTTAGGGATACACAGAGATCATTATTACCAATAAATGATCAAAGTACCATTCGGTTGCACGATGTTTATTGTATTCACAGATTCAATCTCAACAACACCATTACAGATCCCTGTACAACACATGCGGTGGGCTCTCACCTCAAGCCTACATCTAATTTATACTGCAAAACGAAAAGTTAAATTCGGAACAGTATTATTATTTGCGCAGCCCAATGGCTCACGTTACCAGAAAACAGAATGCTATAGCCCCGATGTTAAAGGATCTCCATGGCTCGTGCGCCCACGAGAGCTCTCCCCGCACGCGTCCAATCACTTCGACATTCAGATAGCTAAGAAAGAAAACATCCAGGATGCTGGACTCCCAGCATCCTCCTCACTTCTCTCCGGAAGTGCCTAGAATTGGCGCACCACAGCACGATCTCCGTGGGTTAGCACTCTACCTACCGAGAGCATTCCTAAACTCATTGAAATGATTGTTCCATCTGAGAAATCACATTATCCCAGTCTCTACTGACACAACTCCGTCGCACTCGGCGATCCTTGAGACAAATTGTTAACAGAAATTGCTCGTATTTATGGTTCAGCCCACCGCTCGTAAATTAATAGGTTAGACACATAAGTTATTGTGGAAATTACATCTCGCTTAACTGAAAGTGTTCTGCTGTACTCCTGCCTGGGTCTACACCAACATTGAGGTGTAAAGTCCCGGTTCTGCAACTTAGGTACTACTCACATTTCCTTTCTTACTTCTAAAACTCGGTGATCTCGACGCACTACATTCGGCAAGCTAGGTTTCCCAAGCACCGGGCGACACCTAACCTACACCCTTCCATTATAGCTAGTGCGCCACGAAGCATCTCGGGATCCCATTAGACCTATGCCGACGCCGAAAAACCACGTATAAACGTATTTTAAAGTTACGGAAGTTAAGATTATGGTTACGTTACGTTTATGCCAACACAAAGCTACAATTCCGCACAACAAATAAATTTGGAAAAATTAAATAGGGTATGTAGGCCAAGTACCTTACAGAACACATGAAACGCTGCAAAGTTTTTTAGCATTTTCTTAAGGAAATAATACATTTTCTCATTGTTTTTGAGGAAAATTACGGCTGTGTAAGCTATCGTTACAGCAAAAATGACTCTATGCCGTATTTGTTATAGCCGAATTTTTTGACCACACATCATACCGAGAAACTGACAGTGCCAATAAAAAATATTGTTATAGGGGACTAATCGTTACATGCCGTACTCGTTACAGTGGACTTTCACTGTATATATTTTTCACATGAAATTAAATTGTAAGAAATTGTGTATGACTTATTTTATATGACCATTGAATTGTGTATGATTCTAATTGCCCAGTATAGATTTACACCCTTCCATTATAGCTAGTGCGCCACGAAGCATCTCGAGATCCCATTAGACCTATGCCGACGCAGAAAAATCGCGTATAAACGTATTTCAAAGTTACGGAAGTTAAGATTATGGTTACGTTACGTTTATGCCAACACAAAGCTACAATTCCGCACAACAAACAAATTTGGAAAAATTAAATAGGGTATGTAGGCCAAGTACCGTACAGAACACATGAAACGCATATAAACTGACTATTCATTACACTATAGCTAGGCTTAAAATCAACAATATAAGATAAAATACCATACTACAATCAATTTTAATAAGTACGTGGTTTATTATGGCACAAATATATTTCTATAAATCCTATAATATCAGTGTACATTGTTCATTATGGCACTTATGGCACAAACTTGTAAATACAAAGTAAGGGTAACCATCATAAACCAATGTCACCAAGACACAGGTTAACCCAAATCACAGTGCAGACAAGCGTAATAAATTGTGGCACGTCACCACAATTCAAAGGACCCAGGAAACAGGTCCAAAGTGCACAAACAAATGGCGCCCGCACAATAAGATCATTTGCAAACAAAAGTAAGCGTCATACTCGAGTCAGTCATTACAACCAAATACAGGATCCTGCAGGAACAACAAGGTAAAACAAACACAAATGAGAAAGACAATCACAAAACATACACCACAAAACACCACTAACAAATGCCACACACACAAACAAACCCCAAAACACTTAACACAAAACCACAACACGAAAACAATACAACAAACAACTGAGTCTTCACCTGGTCGTCACGGTTACGAAAGGGAGCCTCTCTGCAACAAAGAATCACTCATCATCATTATCAGTTGCCAATTTTAAGTGTGACACATGCGCTTTCCGATATATCCGCCCCGAAACAGGGTCCTGCAGCTAAACTGTGTTAGCGCCCAACATCTTCACTATCAAAAAGGGCCCAGAGTAAGGAAGTATTAACTTACTGGAAACACCCTTTGCTCAGGACGGCAAAATGAACTGCAAAAGACCCTTTGACCCACCTGATACTTTCCAGCTACTCGCTGGGCATTGACCCGAACCTGGATCTTACAATGTGCCTTGGTAAGGTTCCCCAAGGTCTGGTGACTCAGAAGTTCTCGTTGTGCATCTGATAAGGGCGATGATGGAGAAAGAATTCCCCACACGTTCAGTAAGAGATGGAGCAAATCTCTTCCGAGTAGAACCTTAGCCATAGTATTCTTCGTGGTTCCATGGGTGGCAGAATTAAAGCCAATGTTAATGAGGTCCAAGTCCACATCCCAATCACGCTGTTGAGAATGGTACAAAGCTGATAAAGTTACCTTTAGGTTCCTGTTGAACCTCTCAACAATATTACCACAAGAGTAATAAAGACTGGAGGTGTAGTAGTTGAGTGCCCATCTGAAATACATGTCCTTAAAAACAGTTGAACAGAAATAAGGAGCATTATCAGTCACCAGATTAATAGGAGGCCCGAAGGAAGACCACACACGCTCTGTTAATGACCACACTATTGTAGCACTTTTTACATTACACACCGCAATAAGAAACACAAATTTAAAAAGGTGTCAATCAGAATTAACACATACATATTTCCCTTCAAAGACAGTGTCAGAGGGCCAAAAACATCGCAGTGCAAGGTTTCCCAAGCACACTCCACCTGATCCACCGAGTACAAACTGACTTTAGTAGTGCTCGGAGCTTTTGCCCGCTGACATAGCACACAACGATGGACAAAACCTCGCACATCACGATAAACACCAGGCTAAAAGAAGCGCACACTCAATTTTGACAAAGTCCCTGCACATCCCGAATGTCATCCGAAAGGAAAGGCGTGGAAATAATTCAACAGCTCTGCTCTACAAGCAGACTGAACAAACAATTTCTTCAACTTGTTACGGCGCCCAACATAATGCACCAGGCCGTCGATCATTCCGTAGGGTAGTTCTCCTTGGGCCACTTGCGTCACAGTATCACAGCACTCAGGATCGCTCGCTTGGGCATCTTGCAGTCGTTGATAAAAGGATGAACTAGTGGTGAAGGCGCTACAACGAGCGGAAAAGTCCTCAGGATCACACTCATAGTCTTCGGGGTAGTACATGCGGGAAAGCGCGTCCGTCACCACATTACCAGCCCCAGAGACGTGTTTAATTACGAACTGGAATTTCAATAAATGAAACGCCCATCGACCAAGCTTCCCAAAATCATTGGCATGGCCTAACAACCAGGACACAGCCTGATAGTCCGTGCACAGATAGAATTCTGCAGCGATTAGGAAGGACTCAAACTTCCCCATGCCCCCCACACACAAGCCAAAGCTTCCTTCTCAAAAGCACTCAAGCGACGTTCCGCCTTGGTCAGGGTACGGCTGGCAAAGGCCACCGGTGAAACCTTACCTTCGCACCACTGCCCGAGAGCGGCACTTAACGCAACACTTGATGCGTCAACGTGCAACACAAACCTATGATCGAAATCGGCCAAAGCAAGCGCCGGAGCTCCAGCCAAAGCAGCTTTGAGGGCAACAAAACTGCGCTCTTGTTCCTCACCCCAAACAAAAGGGACATTTTTACGTTTTAAGGCATTTAAAGGAGCAGTAAGTTCTGCAAAAAGCGGAATAAACCGTGCATAATACCCTAACAACCCAATGAAACGGGACACACCTTTGACGAACTTGGCGTGGAAAGTTAACGATTGGGCTCACGCAACAAGGGTCATAATAATAAATTTTCCTCCCGATATAATATAACCAAGGAATTTCACGGACGACGCTGCCCATGTCACCTTACTAGGGTTGACAGTTGAACCAGCCTTGCGAAAACGACTCAGCACTTCACGAAGATGTTCAAGGTGTTTCTCAAAGGTATCACTGTACACTATGATGTCGTCAATATCGTTATAAACATACTTAAATTTGACATCGGACAATACAAAATCTAATACACGGGACAAGGCTTTCGTCCCGAAACAAGCGCCCATCTGGTTACGCCTAAACTCATATTGGGCCCATTGTGTATGAAAGGAGGTATATTTGCAACAATCAGGATGCAAAAGGCATTGGTGAAAACTAGAATTCAGGTCAATTATCGATAAAACACTCGCTTTACCTAAATGTTGCAACGCAGCATCAACCGTAGGTGCAGGAAAGGGATCCAGATGAATTTTCTGATTCACAGCACCCATGTCTGTGATAAAACGGTATCTAGCCCCTCCCCCTTTCGTCACCAAGAAGGCGGGCGACGCGTAGTCAGAGGTAGACAGAGCGATCACAGCCTCTTGCAACAACTTATCCACAATATTATGCATAACAGCCAGCTTATGCGGATTGTAAGTATAATAAGGTAACCGAACTGGCACATCATCGGTTACAGAAAAACGGTAAGGGAGCACGTCACACTTCCCAATCTTGGGTGTAATGACATCCTGATATTCCGTCAAAATGGCCAGCAGGGCCCGAGAACAAGCACCTTGAACTTCGGCAACACGCCCTAACGGGGTCGGAGAGCAACTGACACGTGAAATTAAGGGACAGGAATATTGAGGAATAAATTTAAAATACAAACAATGAGCATCGACATCCACGACCGCGCGAACATGGGTAAGGAAATCAACCCCCAGAATTACATCAGCAATCAAATCAGACATGACCCAAAATCAATATGTCCAAGAGAACATATCAATTTTTACGTACAGATCTACTGCACACTCACAGCTCCGTATGTGGCCATTGGCTACGCAAGTTGACAAGATTGCCGAGCGATCGACACATGACAAATGAGGATGCAAGTTCAATAATTCGGCCAAAAAACCTTTACGCACAAACGAGTGCGAAGCCCCGGTGTGAACCAAAGCGGCACTTCTGTCTCAATCCATGACAAACCAATGACACGAAACAATCAGACCATGCGGAAAGTATTGTCTCCCCCTCCCCTTTTTTTCGCCACGCAATCACGAAATGCAGCATTTACCGTTATTTCCCAGACAAGAATATCTAAAATGGCCAGGTTTTCCACAAGGAAAACAAAGCAACTGCTCCAGAGAAACCCGAGGCTTAGTGCAATGCACTGCATAATGCCCTAACTCGGCACAATTTCTACAGCGCACCTGGAGCTCAGAGGCCACAGGGGGCAGTGACAAAGAATACTGCTCATCAGCTTGCTGACATTTTTGCGCAACACCGAGCGCAGACAACCCAGCCAAAGGCACTGTGTCTACACCAACAGCCCCATACGACGCACTCTGCCAGGAATGACCCCTACTCGCATCCTCAATGCCTAAACGGGCCAACAGAATGGGGCACAGTAGATCGATAGAACTCCACCTCAACATTTAGCTCTTGTTGCAGTCCCAAGGCCAAAGAACGCAAGTCGTCGTATGTTGCCGGAGCAGGACGCACAAACCTATGTCTTCAGGCCTCTGGTGAAAGACGTTCAAGTGTGGTACCAACTAGCTTGGCTTCAGAACGTGACATGTTCATCGCTCGCGCATACCCTTAAACATCCTGTACAAAATCCGGCACAGTTTCGTCACATCGTTGAAAACGATCCACAAAACGTTGCTTAAGACCCACCCAAACTGTAGAAGAACCTGCATGAGCTAACAACTTCGACTTAAAGGCGTCATACGTCCCTTCATCGTGCACAACTTCGCCCAACATAACCGCCACATACCCTGAAATGCGTGCCGACAAACAAGTAAGAAACTGAGATGCCGGAATACCAGAAAACAACCCAGCAATCTGATTGACACCAAGAAGCGCAACACCCCCTCCGGCTCATTAACACTGAGCATGGGAATGTGGGATAAATGGGAAATAAGCATAGTTTGTGTCGCTGTAACAGGACCCTCAACGGACGGACCACCCAGGGAGGCATACTAAACCTGCTTCAAACGATTCACGTACGACAGAGCACGAATCCTAAATGCAGTCACATTCTCGCTATTATCAAACTCCACACCCGATTCGCGCAGATATTCTCGTAATTTCAAATAACCCGTAGTATACACAAAACTACTACTTCCGTTATTGTGAGCCATACTTTCAAAAGGTTAACATCCAAATTACAAACACGAATGCTTTCACAAGAACGACAAAACAAATGGGGCGTATCCAACCAAGCGCATCCACTCAGGATTCAAACCCCAGCAGAGTCGCGCAGAATTTGTACCATCAAGGTACACATAACAACGGGTTTGAATACCGAGTGAAACAAAATTCCAGAATTTAATAAATACAAGCGGAAATTCAAATTACACAACAGGGTTTTATTTAATTCAGGCTTATTGTAAATTTTGTTTTTCTTTTAACTAGTTACACATATTCCAGGTAAGGTATGCCAGAAGGGCCATTAAAATTATTGGAAAAGCACAAACTAAAAGGGCAATCAAAAAAGCTAAAGTCCAAACAGGTTAAATAGGGAAAGCAACCCGTCGACGCCCCGTCGGCTCCCGATACATATCTTCACTAACTACAGAGAAAACGCATAGCAGAATAGACAGGGCAAAAGGCCCAAGCACAAACTCCAACGAACCCGATCAAGAAAAACTAACTCACCAACATTATCGATGAGCAGCCGACGAGGCCCCGACGAGCGCAAAAGGAAAGCAGTGCACAGAAGGGCGACCAGGATCAAACTGAACTCGAGAGCTAGGCGGCTGGCCTAGGCAACGTGGAAGAGGAAAGGGGAAGGGAGGGAGCCGAAGATAGCTGAGCACAGCAGAAAGGCAAAGCATCCTCGCATGCTTCCAAACACAGAGTCCCATTCAATAACACGTCAGAACCTAGCTATAAGGTTCAAACAGTTTAAAAACGGGCCCCAGTTCAACTGAGGGCACAGCACCAGTTCAGCAAGAAGTTGAATTTCTGTGGCTGAATTATGACGGGAGTGTAGTGAATCATCTGGATTGTGTGTTAGCAGATGTAAAGTGTTCTGAAGCATTAGTATCAGGATGTAGAAACTTCCATGCAAACTTTCAAAGATAATTTTTATGGTACAGTTCAGATTTGGTTTGCGTGACTTCTCATTGTGATGTTTTAACTCATAAGTAATATTCACTCAAAGAATTTATTACCTAGAGGAACCTCTGGAGCAAAGTATTTATGTGTTACATAACTATAATCGAACACGTTGTAGGCCTAGCTTATAAAAATCATACTTTGCTCTGTGTGTCACTATTTTATAAGGGATGAGGACAAAACAGATAATGCTGAAACGTTCAGTGTTTAAAGAGTTTTTCTTAAGAATGTTGCTTACTGAAATGTCTCAATTTCTCCCCTCCCCCCTCCCTTTTCAAAATGTGTATGACATTTTATGGGTTTGAAAGTGTTTTCAGTGAATCGTCTGTAGACCTTGAATTCGTTGGTCTATAGTTGCTCTTTTCACTACAGTGTAGCACCCATTAAATACAGTAAGACCTCGATCTAATGACACCTGATCTAACATCATTCTTAGTACAAGCAAGATGTTGCTATTAATAGTTATTTTAAAAGATTCCTTAGCACAAAATAATAGCATAACGTACTGCAGTTACCATCAATTAGTAAGCCGTAACTGGGAAATGAAGGAAAATTGGTGAAAAACTTTCAACAGTTTTGGCTAGAATGCACTTGAAGCATGTGTCTACAGAGTTATGCCACGCATGTCTGCAGAAATTGGCCGTATGTGCAGCACCAAAATGTGAGAAGTACAATGCACTCTCTCCTTCCATATCTCCCACTCCTCAAAATAATTCAAGAATTCCCACGAAAAAGTGATGAAAGGTGCAATAAGAACTGTGATAATAATTGATTACAATGTGTTACAAGACCACTATGATAAACAATGCAAAGAAAGTAACTATACGAATGTATTAAATATATGCTTGTAAGTTGTGACGGTGTCAACTTGACATCAGCGGCAGTTAACGTCTCTGGTTACGACGCAGTTTTTTCCCGAGTGGAAATTTCCATGGACATACTTTTGCCTAGTGCATAACTATAGTTTAATGGAGGTTACCTGGTAGTTGTGTGCGATGGCATGGATTCCCATGATGTTTTGTGAACAGACTTGAAATGTTACGTTAAACTTTAATAACTCCGCACCGCACCTTCACAATTTCCGACGTCCGTCCTGGTTCCCTGCCAGTAGAAAATAGACGCGTGTGCTGTTGGAGTGAGCTGT
>PNEQ01134947.1:0-16448 GCA_003012365.1 Medauroidea extradentata | reverse complement strand
CTTCTCGCTTAGCTTGCCTAAAAATCGTCTCCCCTACAGTTATATTGCCTAAAGTCGTTTTGCCTAAAATAATTTAGCCTAAAGTCGTTTAGCCTAATGTAGTTTTGCCTAAAAGTAATTTTGCCTAAAGTCATAGTGCCTAAAGTCGTTTTGCCTACGATTAGGCAAAACATTTTTAGGCGAAACGACGGGTACCCCACGCTCGGCCGCGCCCACGCTTGCGTATCTCAAAATCATTCCTGCGGCCAAAGTTTTCAACGAATTTTAACAAATTTTTTTTTTGTCTCTCGACGGATGGTTTAAGCTTTTCTACTGAAAAATAAGAATATACTGCGGTCAGTGCTAACATTTTTAAAGGACATAAATTACAATTAATATTCCATTTTATCAAATTCATTTACAGTCGAACCCCGCTACTACGACATCGGCAACTACGACAACAACGCAACTACAACAATATTCTCGATCCCCTTCAAAAAAAATTTTAAAAATTAAAATCGAAAAGTACACTTATTAAATATACTATTTCAAGTAGGAAAGATGTTTTAAAATACGTCTGTAAGTGTGCAAGAATAATAGAGGTGGTGTCCGTTAGTAAATAAGTCGCAGCTATTAAAGAAAAAAAAAAAATCGGCGAAAAACACTAAAAACGTCTGCTGAAATACATTTGCGCGGCGCGCCTGGATAGGTAGGCCGCGTGCCTGGTAAGTTGGACCGTGCACACAACACCGAAGATAAGCACGTAATGTGATGACGCATCTCTCTTCCGTCCTCTTTCTCCCTCTCCGTTTCTGCTCCTACTCACACCACGCGCACTGTCTATGGCCTACGCGTAAAGGCTGTTCACGGTAAAGTGAACACTTTTGAGCGCCAAGTTACTGTTTTCTCTCGGCCGATTTGCATTCTTCCGTCGCCTATTTATGATAAACATTTCCGGGTGATATTAGACATAGCGTATATTTTAAACTCAACTAAAATTTTATGTCCGCGACCACTACAAAATATATTTATTGATTGCTGTTCTCATGGAAATGGTTTTGAAAAGTGTTTACTTTACCGTGAACAGCCTATAGCTTGCTCTGTACATTGACTGCGTGCGTAGCAACAGTGATAGCCGAGCAGCTCATGTTTTCCTCTTCAGCCCTTATACCCTCCTTTGTGATTCCGAGCAAGGTCAGCGAATGAGAGGGCGACACAAAAAAAAAACCTTTGTTTGTCTCGTGCGTCGCCCTTGCCGTTGTATGTTTACACAGTTATCGCGTAGCTTGGTTTTTGGATACATCTTGTGATATTGCATACGTTTCTTGGCTTTGTTTTATTGGATTTCGACTTTGGATTTTATTTGGAACTGACTGGATTGATTATTGACGACCTTTGTGCGCGATTATATTGGATTACGATTTTATTTACGGTTTTGATTAAGTATTTTGCTCAATTGTTGACGAACTTCTGAACGTTTACCGGATACGACTTCCACTTGCTTTTATAAGATGAGCGGAACCAAGCGGAAAATGTTGACACTTCTGGAGAAGTACCAGATGATGAAGGAAGTGGAGGAAGGCAAGACAACGAAGTCGGAGATTGCACGGCGTCACAATATTCTGACTTCAACACTATTCACTTTGTTGAAAAACAAAGACGCGATCATAAACGCTGTAGAGAAGGAAGGACACTGTGTCAAGGTCAAGAACCTTCGTGTGTCCGACAACCCTGACTTGGAGAAGGCGGTGTTTGACTGGTTCACACAGAAGCGGGCGCAAGGTGTGCCTATTAATGGGCCTTTGATTTTGGAAAAGGCAGACATCTTCGCTTTAAAAATGAAAATTGAAGGGTTCAAGGCTTCAAGGGGATGTCTCAACCGTTTTAAGAAACGCCACACCATCTCCATCCATAACGTTTGCGGCGAAAGCGGGTCATTGCCAGCAGATGCCGTTGATAACTGGTTGCCTGTACTGCAGGGGATCCTCAAGGACTACAATCCATGCAACGTTTATAACGCTGATGAGGCGGGCATGTTTTACAACATGTTGCCAGGCCGGACACTTGCTGTGAAGGGGGAGAAATGCGCGGGTGGCAAGAAGAGTAAGGAGCGCCTCACTGTTCTCGTCTGTGTCAACATGGATGGTACACACAAGCTTAAGCCACTTGTCATCGGCAAGTACAAAAAGCCTCGGGCGTTCAAGGGCCACACCGTACTGCCATGTCGGTACGACTTCAACAAGAAGGCATGGGTGACATTGTTGATCTTCACGAAGTGGGTCAAGGAGTTCGACTCTTATATGGCTTGCCAGAACAGAAAAGCAGTGCTGTTCGTCGACAACTGTCCCGCCCACCCAGAAGTTGACAAGCTTACTAACGTAAAACTAGTGTTTTTGCCGCCAAACACAACCAGTGCCCTGCAGCCCATGGACCAGGGCGTGATCAAAGCCATGAAGGTGCACTTCGCCAATCGACGGGTGGCAAGCATGGTGAGGGACCTAGACCTTGGGCGGGACATCAAGAAGTGGGATGTTTTCACGGCGATGCACGAAATTGCAAGGGCGTGGAATTGCATCAGCGCGGAGACAATCCGTAACTGCTTCCGGCATGCCCACTTCGTTGTCGGCGAAGCCCCGTTACCTACTGTTCTGGCCGCAGCGGATGCTGAGGAAGACGTCGACGACCCCGGCGTGATGGACGTGTGTGATGCCGAGCCCCAGCCTGGCCTGTCGTCGGACCCACAACCTGGCCCATCATCTGCCCCCCAGCCTGGCCCGTCGTCGGCCCCACAGCCTGGCCCGTCGTCGGCCCCACAACCTAGCCCATCGTCTGCCCCCCAGCCTGGCCCGTCGTCGGCCCCCCAGCCTGGCCCATCTGCCAATCTCCAGCTCGGTGCTGCTTATGTAGCTCCATGCAATGAGACTACGTGGAAGAGGCTTGCCCCGGACTGTACGTATAAGGAGTTTGTGTGCGCAGATGACGATGTGGCAGTCTGGGGTGAACGCGGCGATGACGACTTCGTCACTCAAAACGACTCGTCACATGAAGGGGAGAGTGAGGAAGAGCCAGCAAGGCCGCAGCCTTCCAGGGAGGCCTGCTTGAACGCGCTACAAGTGTTGGAAGAACTGTTTGCTACTGACCCGGACCCTCCAATGAACGTCAAAGACAGCTTCGAATCCCTCCAGTGTTATGTAGCGCGGAGAATGTGCAAACAGAAGCAGGCCACAATAAAAGATTTTTTTAAAAAATAAATTTTATCGAGAATAAGAAACAATCACACGACAGTTTTTTTATCCACATTGCGTTATATATGTTGTGTTATATCTGAGCTTTAAAAAATAATAAATTTCAGTTACTAACTTCGTGTTAAACTGTGTTTACGTTACGTTTTTTCGTTGCCCCGAACTGACTTCAGAACTATACCAGATTAAAACGCATGTCACGGAAATGTATTGTGATTGGATTCATTTAATTTAAAACCTTGTTCCCGGGTTTATAATATAATTTGTGCAGCAGAAATTGCGTGTAGTGTGTAGAAAAATTTCCTCTTCCCGTCGTCCTTAATCACCGTGAACGAACTATCAAAAAGTGCCAGCTTATTACAGAAGGGCCCAAGCTAGAATGTTCTGTAACATATATACCTGCCAAAACAAACCCACGCTTGAAGCAAACATGACCAAATAAACTGCTGCCATTTACATCAGTGCAACAGCCATATCTGATGTGCAAGTACGCATACACTTCTGGGCAGTTATTAATTTTCTGTACTGCATGTGTTTAAGGGCCATAATTAACTGTTTACCATTTGTGCTCAATATGTGACTGTTTCACGTGTGTATAATGCGATGCGTTAATTACCTATTGTTTTGAGAGTCTACTTATAATTTTTAAGTAAGAAATGATAAATCCAATATTTTTTTGTATACGTCTACAATTTTTAATTTATATTCACTGCTTTTCATAGTTATAATTTCGGGAGAAAATACACCCAGTAATTGTGCTATGTTTTTTTTTTATTTCAGCGTGATCGGGAAACATTTTTGCTTTAATAGAACAAAATTGTAGGAAATGTTTAGGCACTTTGTATATTATTTAATCAAAAATAATGATGCCGTACAATAAAAATATTACTAAGTTTCATTTTACCGTGATTTTGCGTAACAACGCGGTGAAAATATATTATCGTGGGCTAAAAAATTACCGTTGCTACATTCAACACTTTACTTTACTATGCCCGACACCAAAAATATGTTACGTTATATTCACGCAACTCATTTTCCTTGCCGTGAAGAAGTTGTGTTTTTATTTCTGTGGTTTATTTTTATTTTCTGGTGAGCAGAGAAGTCGGATTAATACGTCTGGGGTAGGTATTGGTTTTATTTTGGTCAACACGCATTCGGCAAGTTACGCCGCGCACTGTACATTTTTCGTGATTTTTAAAAAATGGGTTTATTACACTGTACAATCCTGCAGAAGTGTTTAACGTAACAGAAATATAAGTATCGAGCGTTTAAACACTCTACAATCGTAACATATTTCCAGTACGCAACACTAATATTATACTACACAGATAGGCAGTCGTTAGTCAGGCTCGAGCTGTGCCGTAGAAGCTAATGGCGCATGAAGCGCCCCAGTGGACAGCTCAGAAACTAATACTTACAGCTCCGTCAGGATGCGCTACAGTACAAGCTCTTTAGTTGCCGACGCTTAGCACAGAGCGCAGCACACTCGAGTCAATATTTGTCACTTGTGCCGCAGCGGGCCTCGCACCATCGCCGTTTTCAATTTTATTTCTATCTTTCAACACGAATTGGGGAGGGTATTATAGCTTATCTAGTATCAAAATCTTCAGAAACAGTCGGCGTTTAATATGAAAACATAACTTTGTTTTAAAAAACCGTGTTATTAATGAGAGTAACACTGATACGCGGTATTAGAGCAAGAAAAACACTGACTTGAACAACAAAATTTTTTTTTAGGGGTTAAAAATGGGAATTTCGGCAACTACGACAAAATTCTCGAGAATTATCGCTTGTCGTAGTTGGGGGCTCCACTGTAGTTATTTAATATATTTTTTGTTACATTCTGAAGGTTCCTGAAAATCCTTTCGTTAAATCGCTTAAATCGCTGTTTTCCTTATTCCCGAGTTCGTTAAATCGGGGTTCTACTGTATTTTATATATATATATATATATATATATATATATATATATATATATATATATATATATATATATGCGACACCTTGAAAGGAATGACCACCAAAAAGTAATTTTGAAGTTTATGGACGGACAGTCAACCAGAGTTGAATTGTGGACATACATTTTATATTTACAACATGCAGGCATAACAACCAACCATTACTAATTAAAACAGAATACATACGAAAACCATGCACGAGAAACATGCATGACTAAAGGGAGAGGCAGACTGGCACCAACTACAAACGCCACAGTGATTTGACGACTTTGAAGCCATACACCTTCTTATGCAAGCGCTGATGTCTACACATTCCTTAGTTGACTTTAGCCCTAGATTCAACAGTGTACTGATACAACAAAGATCTAACAAAATTTTTCCATTAATGAAAAACAGCTTATCAAGTTCAAATTTACATGTGACAAGTCAAAGACTTCGAAACCAACATAGTCATAGTACTGTGAGGAATTTCTGTAGCAGTTAACACTGCTCAATGAATGGCTCCTACTGTTTAATAACTTGTTACACATATGAGCGAACAAAATACATTATGAACAGAACAATACTAACCAGGACAGTAAGATCCTCAAGCAAAGGAAAGGACCAACATCTAACAATCTGTTACATCACACACTGCATTTAGCCAGCCAGCAACACAGCACATGCAAATGCAGGCGGACAGTTGGAAAGAAAAAATGCAACACCGAATTTTTGGTTCTCGCTGCAAAAATATTATGTTACCTATTTTGTGGCATTGGCGGAATTGGTCAGTTTAGACACCACCCGAGTCAAAGCCCGGTTTTCCGCTTTCAACCTTTCGTTTTCCGCTTTGAGTTTTTGCAATTGCTGGAAAAAGCAAACAGTAAAACAAATGTAGCTTCTCTATGCGAAAGTACAAACTAACAGCATGGCATGTGAATCACACTACCGCTTGACCATAAAATAGTTTATGGAAAAAAAATTGCAAGACAAAAATGTTGCTGAAAAATCAGGAATAAAAATTGCAAAAAAATTATAAAGCACAACTTGATCAGAAAGACAGAAGCATAAGATGGTTGAAAAAAAAATTCATTAAAAAAAAGTCTGCACAAAAATACAGCAAGACTTAAAACCACCCCAAACACAAACACTTCAAAATTCTATAACTAATTATGAACTCGTACACACAAAATTTATTTCTTAACTAAAGAACAGTCGTTACGAACAGGAGCATCATCTTTTACCTGTCATGCTGGTTTCCAACAATTCATGCAAAAGAAATAAAAAATATTTGCAATCCCAGACATGCAATATTTATGTTTACATATAACTATCAAAATCTCTGTTAAATTTATATTGCTGCAGTGTTTAAACATAATCACGTAGTATGTACTTGAAATTCAAAATTTACTTCACTCATACTGCACACATATTTAACGTAAAAAAGAATGTCACAATGCAATATTGGGTTTTCAGTAACCACAAACCCAATTGGACCAATGAACAATAGAAAAACAGAGTATATAGTATTTCGCAACACCAATTTTGAAACTCACCTTCAATTCTTCTTCCATTTCTGATAACTTTCGTTCCATTGCTCTCCTTTCTCGCTTCTCAATCTCCGATAACGAGTTCTTGGACGGCTACAAAACCAAAAATATACTGTTAATTTACTCTTTATTGTTAATTTACTCTTTATACATAAATTATATAAAAAATTAAAACATATATTTTAACACCACAAAGTTATACAGAAAAATAAATCAATAAAAAACCCCAAAATGTGCAACGTAAAAACCAAAACATTCCCCAAAATAATTTTGTGCACAGAAACTGGAACATATATTTCGACATGCAACATCGTAACTTAAATTCATAAAAACAGTAATTAAATTAGATCTTTAAAAACAAATCAGCATTATGAAGGACTAAAAATATAACACCCCAGAGTGTGCTATATTTTACACTTTTTTAATTGATATAAAACCAAGCTTCAAAATATGTATCTAATCACATTTTAATATTACTTTAAAATAAACAGATCACATACTCCACTGACGTGAATTCATTAGATTACTAGTAATAGGAAATTCGTAAATAAATAACTACATATATCACATAGGCTACATAAATATTACTCATTATAGCTACTGCCAATAAAACAGTTGGATTCTGGAAATGTCTTGGAATGTTGCTGCTTTAGTAAATAAATCACAAAATCAGCTTGAGTTCTATTGTTTATTTCTTGCAACGAAGTCAGAACCCACATCGTTATGTTTAATCAATGAGATGCTGAGCTAGCTGTGGATGAGTGGCTGTGAGGCGGGACACACCACAATTCTAGAACCGTGCATCACAATTTAATAAGTATTAGGAGCAATACGTGACTGTGCACAATCTATAATCAGACCTTTTTGGTTGATTGCGCAGTTACAGGGTGGCTAGCAAAACCTGTAAAAAAATTCCCTGACTTTTCCCTAACTTTTCCAGGTCAGCTGCTCTCATTTCCCTGACCCAACAAAATATCAATAAATTAATCAAATTGTATTAATCGCGGCAAAATTTTTTTTGGGTAAATATTAAGAAACGCTACCCATTGTGTACCGGCCAAAATATTGATTTTAGACATACATACAGTTTATTTATAAAAATGTTTTTAAGGACGTTATAAGTAATGCTACGTAAAAAACTTTTTTATCAGGTTAGGATAAGTAAGGTTAGGTAACAAATTGTTTATGTAGGACTACTTCTAATGTCTCCAAAAGCCATACGTAAATTTTTTTGTTAGGTTGCCTAATTTAGGTTAGGGAACCTAACCTGGCCTAATTTAATGTTTGTAACATAACATAACTTAAACTAACAACCTAAATAAATTTAAACTAAACTAACAAAAAAATTACATAGGATTACTTATAATGTCTGTTGAAACAATTTCCATAATAAACTATATGTCTAAAATCAATAGTTTGGCCAACACAATGATTAGCGATACTTAATATTTACCCTATTTTGTGAAGAACACTATTAATCAACTTAACTTCACCTAGCAGAAATTCTACCATATCTTCATTATTTGCAAAGCAACAAAGTAATAGGAATATTCAAATACAACAATTTTCACTTTTTAAAATGCTGTTGTGAAGTTATGGAGAGAAAAGCTCGCGATACCAGAATTAAAAGCATTTAATAAATTGTCTTAAAACAGACGAGTAGTGCCTGGTCTCTACACCATCAATCTTTGAATCCGAAAAACATACTGTAATGTGCACCTGTTGTTTTTGAGACTTTCATCCCCTTCTAGCAATTAACTCATTTCATCCATGAAATATGACGCCAAGAACAAATGTGAGGTAAAAACCTATCTTATCTCGCTGTAACTGAAGTTTCTTCGCTGTGACACTAATCTGGAAACACTGTGGTTTCACATGGTACAGATTTGGAAAAAAGCACCATCTAGGCCTACCTTCACAGAGTTTAAACTCCCACCCTACTTAGGGATTTCTGCCTTCAACGAGGCTCATAACGGAACACCGGCCCATGTTGCTTAAAAAAAATTAATGTTGCACGAATTGCACCTTGCACAGTTCTCTCCAGGATCTACGCAATTCTAGTCGGTAGTAGAATCGGTTAACACACACGAACGAGATCACGTCACATTATGCTGTAACTTGTTAACACACCTTCGTCACTGTACGACCCAAAACGTTCAGGCGTGTTCCTCCATTACGCGGTACGGTAGATAAAATACAATTTGAATGTAAATCCACGGACTTAAGACATGATCAGAAGATATTAATATACTCGCACGAACCATAGAAAAAAATATTCGCGCCACGCCAAGTAAACAACAACCAACCGACAACGATTAACGACCGTATCAGCATGCCACATGGTAAGAACGAAAGCGAACTGAGAATTCTATATTGCCAAGTCCACGCCATCAATTTCTACTACAAACTCTTGGGGAAAACACTACAAATGTTTAAAACCCACATTATTAACTAAAAATGCATTAAAATTTAAGGCATTTTGTAAACAGTACGCAAGAAACCCCACGAGAGAGTAATTTTTTACCACCGTGGAAACTTGAAAACATCACAACACATTGTGAGGGAAACCATTGGTCTGGCAACACTGGCGGGAACCACTGAAAATTCTGGTACAAAACGCCAAAAAAATCTTATTTTAGACTAAAAACTGGTACCACGTGTCAAATTCACTGTTCCACACAACTACAATATCGGTACAAAAAGATATTATGGAACTAGAGAATTGGTATATGTACCAAGAAAATTGTACGTTGTCTTCACGGAAATGTTTGTTTACCAAATTTTAAAATTCCAGGTTTTTTAAGAGAATTACCTGACTTTTCCCGGTCGCTCGCCACCCTGAGTTAATATATCATTCCTTCCGTACGTCACGCAGTACCGTATTTACTGGAATAATGACCGCTGTGGCAGCACCATTATTTTGAAAGGCTTAATGCAGTATTTTAAAAATCCAGAATAATGGCCGCACCCTTCCTTTTTCAACAGGGGACACAATACAGTAAAACTCTGTTAAGACGTTTACCAAGGTACAAGGTTTGGCAATCAATTTCTGCGAGAAAACTTTTTAGCCAGAATGGTACAAATGTGGAATCTGCAAACACAACTGTTGCAAACGCCTGTCGATCAGAAGCGCGGCACGTACAACTAGATCGTATTTCGTGCCTACATGACGTGGCGGCAGAACCAAGCATCTAGGTATCAGTCTGCACGGCGTGTGCATCTAGATCCTCTCTGTTTCGTGCCCATGAAACGTGGCGGCAAAACAGAGTATCTAGGCAACAGTCTGCATGACACGCCCGCCAAGATCCTCTGTGTTTTGTGCCTATAACATATGACGGCTGAACCGAGCATCTAGGTACCAAACGCGGGCCTAGATCCTCCAAATTGCCTACATGACCTATCTCCAGACACAATGAGTCATGATCGCTGGTTGAAGATGCGCTGTTGATAACGCTAGTGGAGTCTGGAGAGTTGTTACGTTTTAAGCGTGAATCACGTTTGTTTATAAACTATATACGGGAAATAATAGCAGTAAGATGTAAATGTCTTATGCGGGATAGTTTTAAACGATTTTCATAGAGTGACGCACATGCATGGATTAACAAGATTTTATAGTCCCTTTATTTTTTCCATGTGTACTATGCACCCAGAAATCTTTTTCTTTATTTTTGGAGAAATAGTTACACTATGGATGAGTAAATACAGAAAAAAAAAGGTGTTCATTTGTTATATTTTATACCAAAATAATTTAGAAGTTTATTTTTTTTAATCAGTCATAATGGTAGTACCCCATTTCTTGGGCATAAAATTTTGTCAAAAATATGCGGCGATTACGCGAGTAAATACAGTAACACAAAATAAACAATACCCACAGAAGTTTACTCTTAAAATGAAGAACAAGCACAACCACGCACAAAATATAACAAACAATAGTAGTGGAAAAACTTAAACTGTGTGACGAGACTAAATCCAGCATGTACAGTAGAGTCCCGTTATAACGAGGTGTTACAGTTCCTGGTTCGAACCTCGCTATTGCCGAGACCTCGCTGTCAACGAGTTTGGTCGATTTTGACCCCCCAAAACAAAAAAAGTGCCCTAAAATTGCATCAACTTGTTACAACAGGGAATATTAACGTTTTGTATTAATTCAATCATGTATTATTTACAAATGTTAGCTTGTGCCCTTCGCAATCAACACAAAGTAAGTTTGCGGGGGACGTAACTCTGCCGCCGCAGTATCGTCCAAAACTCAGTCACTCTGCTGCAGTGTCTTGGCATGGTATGGCCGGCGGCTGCTGCTGCTGCATGGCGTGATCGCTTCAAACCAAATAGCAACAAATACCGTATTTACTCGCATAATGGCCGCACATATTTGACCAAACTTTTGCCCCAAAAAAATGGGGTGCGGCAATAATGAGGTGATTTAAAAAAAATTGAAAAAAAATTATGTGGGAAAAAAAGTTGCATTTGCATTTGTTAACAGGACTGACTTGTTAACATTAATTAATATTGCGTAGAAATATTAAGAATATTCCTGTGATTCGCCGATGACCAGCTGGCTTAACATGTGTTTACGTGCACATGTAGTGCCGCGTGCCGGCCGGGCCGCCAGGCGCCAGCGCCGGATTGTATTCCAAGCCGACTAGCTGGCAACAGCGCAGTGAGTCATCATCTGCTGCAGCACATTCCGTTCTCACCACCACTACCTCACGTCCCTTCCCCCTCTAGGTCATTCCGTGACCACCCAAGTGGAGCGTGAAACAGAGAAGGTAGATGTGACTGCAGGTCCACTGGTCCGCTGCGTTTACCATTGTTTCCGCATCATCCCGTGACCTTCCTCTCCCCCTCCCCTTTCAAACCCTTAGCGGGCACACATGGCGATGCCCCCCCAAGGTCATAGCCTTGTTGACAGTAACGGGAGCTTTGAACCCTGTTTTAGTGTTGTTCAGGGGTGGCCAAGGCAGCGTAGCCTACTGAGAAATACTGGTGCGGCCTTTATGCAAATTTTTTAAAATACCATTTTAATCATTTCAAAACAAGGATGCGGCCATTATGCGAGTAAATACGGTAGTCGCTGTAAAATTGCATTCTTAACAAACGAAAATAAAAACCAGTATTTCAAGGCTTTTTTTTTTTTTTTTTTTCCTTTTTTCCTTTCCTTTCCTTTCCTTTCTCCCAATTTGAAAGGCCAACATACCACCCCATCACTTCCACTGACATTTACAACACGGTTCTGGCTGCTTCAAAAATTACGAAAATGACTATCTTATCAGACTATGGGATAAAATACCGTATTCACTCGAATCTAAGACGCCATCGAGTCTAAGACGCAGCCTACTTTCAATGATTAAAATTAAAAAAAGTTTACATGCGAGTCATGCATTTCTTATCAAAACACATTATCTTGCCCGACCTTGTCGCCCCACCTACATTTACACAGTTGACAGCTGTTTTATTTATAGTACTGGCTTGCTAAAGGACGGAGCAACGCGTGCTGTTAACCAACATTACAAGGGAAGAGGGCTGAGGTGAGCGACCGCTGCATATGGCACGTCACGGGGATGCAGTGTGTGCTTGCGTGTCACAGATAAGCAGTCGCCAGCCAGCCAGAGAGTGAGCGAAAGTTGTCAAGGTCAACCAGTTTGATTTTCTCTTACTTTGCTTCAGTTTATCGCTTCCGTCCATGTTTGCACACAGCAGCATTGTTAGACGTTCTTTACTGCTTTTCACCCCATGCAGGCATCTCCTTTGACCGCAAGTGTACGATCCGGCATCAAGTTATAAAACATACCCGCTTCGTCCGCGTTGTACACGTCCCGTGGTGAATACCGTTTCAAAATTGTGTGCAGCACAGGCAGCCACTTATCCACTGCACCACTTGGAACTGCCGCACTTTCTTCCACAATCTTGTGCAATGAGATGTCGTATCCCTTCTTGAAACAATCCAACCAACCAACAGAGCATTTAAAGTCTTCAACTTTTTGCATTGTGGCGAATGTGTTGGCCTTTTCCCGCAACATTGGCCCCGTGATCGGTACATTTTGCCCTCGCATCTGGTTGAACCAGGTTATCAAAACTTTCTCCACATCTTCATTGTTAGCACCACGCAACTTTTTAAGTTTAATGTTCCGACCTTCCTTCTCAATTGCAGCCGTTATCTCATCTTTTTTCTTTAAAATTGTCGACAAGCTTAATGTTGTAAGGCCATATTCCCTTGCAATATCTGCTTTAGACCCCTTGCCGTCCTCAATCTTCTTCAAGATCTCGTACTTCATAGCGAGGTCCAAGGTCTTTCTCTTACCGCTCATATTGTCAAATCACTTCAAAATCGCAATCAAAGTCCAAGAAAACTGTGTGGGTCGTCCACAATGCTAGCCAAAATCGTAATCCAAAAACTTACCAAAATCGAAATCCAAATAAAATAACGTGAGGTTGTCAATAATAGTTAAGCACAATAGTATTAAGTTTAGCTAAAAATAGAATTACTCAAACCAAGCACTGTTGAAAG
Organism: Medauroidea extradentata; assembly: GCA_003012365.1. NCBI lineage: Eukaryota > Metazoa > Arthropoda > Insecta > Phasmatodea > Phasmatidae > Medauroidea > Medauroidea extradentata. The sequence continues at coordinate 3,234 of PNEQ01134947.1, read as the reverse complement.
CACAATGACCTCAAATCACAATGGGAATATTGAAAAGGATGACATGTAAAAAAAGGGGAAATCCAGAAAGGGCGGGATTCTATTTTTAGAGCAGTGCTTGTTGGCCGGGAGGGTTGAAGTGGGAGGGTGGCAGAAAGGCGCGCACGGAGAGGTAGCAAGGCGGCAGAAGAAATGTGACACGTGCGCCGGAGCATGGAAGGGGGTGGGGGGAAGAGTGGGACAGAAGCCGCGCCGCAAACTGATAACAAAAGTGGCATGAATCACCGTCACTATATTCCGTGCAAGCCTGGTTCACACAGGCAAGAAACTTTCGCAAGCCTGCTTCACATGATCTTGCTGTGCAAAAATTTTTAGTTTTCCATAAAATATTTAATAATTTTGTAATTTTTTGACGGTTTCTCAAAAATACCTCGCTATAATAGAGATCTCTCTATAAGCGAGCTCGCTATAGCGAGGTCCTACAATGGGCTTGTGAACAGAGCAATATTGCACACTACGCAGTGCCAAAATGAAATTATTTTCTAGTTGCATGATAGGTAATATGGAAGGTTCATAATCCGGGTCATAGAACAGTGTTCATCTGGTAGATAAAGTGAAATTAGTTTAAAAATTCGTAAGGTTTTCTTCTTGCAGCCATTGCAATCGCATACTTACAAACAAACTACCTACAAGTACACCAACCCTAGACTGCTAAATATTAAACAAAAGATGTCAATAGTGCCAAGTTCAAACATCTACACTAGTGAGTTGGCCACAACACACAATCCAAAATGTGTCAACCTAACACCCAATACGTTAAGAGTTTAAACAAATTAATATTTCATTGATGTGTTATATGTTAAGTAACCATTCATAATTTTGCATTGAAATATTTCACGTAGCAACACAAGTTTCCTGCAGTCTCCACTGTCTTGCCAATCCGGGGCAGTTTTTACCTGCCTTGGTAGCGCTGTAGGACACAAGTAAATCTCATAATCTACTATCAATGGATGTAATGTACAACTTGTGCTCATACTAGAAGTGCAAGTAGTTGCAGCACTACATTTTAATTTATATTGTAGTTTCCCAATCAAACAGAACTGTTCGGGTCAGAATACAGACGTTTTTACTTTTTAAACTAACAAAAACTAACTTTCACAAGGTAATTTTATTTCAACAAATATTTTTCATCTTGAGAATCCCTTTACTACAAGGTTTTAATTCAATTTTAACCAACTATTGTCCGAAAATACCTTTGTATTGTGTGTTTACACTCATACATAAATGATCTTTTTTGTTGTTTTCCCAGCGTCCCTATTTAAAAGTGACCTCAACTGTATCAACATATACCTTAAATTGTTAGTTTACATAACTGCATACCCGCCAACTTTTCAAAATGACCATCAGTAAAACTTTTCCAGAATGCGTAAACTGCACGCGGCAATTTTTGTACCAAATAATTTCAGTCCCTATGTTGTATAAACTGTATACACTAAACCCCCGATTTTACGAACCCTGGATTTAACGAAGGTAGCGATTCTACGAATACAATCTCAGGAACCCTCAAATAATAACAAAATTATATGACAAAAAAAATTATAAGGAATTACATTGACAATGAATAAAACATACTGTATCTAATTCACGGCATTAAAATATGAATTGTAGAGTTGCAGTTATTACTTGGTAAATCACAATATTAAAAATAAAACAAAAATAGCGAAAATCCGTTAAAAAATGCGGCAGTGACAGTTCGAAAACCGCGTGGCGCCGCTTCCTGCGCCAAGCCGGCCGGCCTGTCTCCAACTAAGACGTATTAGGATCTATATTGAGGTCGTACTATACACGCAAAGTTCCAGCGCATGCGCATATGCTCATTTAACAATAGTACAGCCTCCTTCTAGGCTGTTTCACGGCATCTTATATCTCTCTCGTCTCGCGCCGAATGAGTTTACTTTTTTACACGAACCCTATAAATAATAGCGTGATATTTTTCTTTATTGCGTTAACACCATACGTACTTAAAACAATTAACTTGGCGCATAATTTTTTTTTTTTAACAATGCGTTACTGCGTGTCGTAAAACGTGGGTTTCACAAGTGAGCACGATAATAGCGTTACCTATTATACAAGTGTAGAAACATTTGTCTCCGGGTATGTCGAACTTGGAAAATAAATAGACGTTTGTGTATTACGTAATCCCGGAACTCCTAATTTATTTTTACCGCATATACTGACTGTGAAAGTTATTATTTTCAATCGCTTATACATGTAATTCTCGACGATTTTAGGTAAGAACGTCACAAAATGGCGTTTTTGGAACAACGTTGGTAAATGCTACGGTGCCGCTATCTATCGGCCATCTTGTGAACGTTCGTACAGTTGCGCTATCTGTCCGCTCTGCACGCTACTAGTATCTAGGGAATGTTTTTACGTTAAGTTATATAAAACTGCGCAATGAATAAATACATCCGCTTATTCCTTCTTTCTTTGGTGTATAATCTACAAGGGCATTTTACTAGTAAGGAATTCCTACTTTTTTTATTTTTTTATTTTTTTCATTAAACGCTACGCAAATCGGGCCATTCGCGCGTGAGAAGGCAATCGAAAGTTCGGTTTTCTAATTTTTTTTAGGACAAAGGTCGATCATATATATATTGTTCAGCGGTGTTCTTTTGATCGTAAGACGTCTGCCTATTGATATAAATTTATATTTCAACTATCACTTGCGTTGTTTTTCCGTTAAATGCTACGGGAGTCGGTCTATTCGCTCGAGAGAAGACACTGGGAATCTTGATTTTCTTTTAGGAAAAGGATTGGTCATATCTATTATTTAGCGATGTTCTTTTGATCATAAGACGTCTGACTATTGATATAAATTTATATTTAAACTATCACTTGCTTTATTTTCCCGTTAAATGCTACGGGAGTCGGGCTATTCGCTCGAGAGAATACACTCGGAATCTCGATTTTCTCATTTTTTTTAGGAAAAGGATTGGTCATATCTATTGTTTAGCGGTGTTCTTTTGATCATAAGACGTCTGACTATTTATATTAATTTATATTTAAACTATCACTTGCTTTATTTTTCCGTTAAATGCTACGGGAGTCGGGCTATTCGCTCGAGAGAAGACACTCGGAATCTCGATTTTCTCATTTTTTGGGGACAAGGGTCGGTCATATCTACCGCTCAACAGTGTGACGTCTGGCTACTGATATCAATTTATGTTTACATTATTACGTTAATTAATTTCC
>PNEQ01134946.1:0-16446 GCA_003012365.1 Medauroidea extradentata | reverse complement strand
ATTGAATAATAAATTCTAATAATTCCATGTGAAATGGACATAAGGTGTTTGAAGACATAAGGGTGAAGAAAAATATTTGATAATATGAAAGCAAATAATAATTTGAATTTTTGTTTATTTTATTTGTTGGTCACAAATTTGTTAAAGATGGAAAATGTAAATGTTGTGAAATCAATTTATGTTAATAATACTGAAACAGAGGGGTCAAAGTTGAATTGTTTAACTGAGGTGTTTGTGATGTTGAAAATAATGTGAGATATAAAATGGTTTTTTTTGCCAAGTAAAGAATGTGACAGATTTGCTGAAGATGACTAAGGAAGTGTGATTTCATGTTTATGAAAGTTGTAGAATGTTCTTGTTCAATGTGAGGTGTTGTGCAGTGGAGAGAGTCTCTCATCCACAAATTTTTTTTAATCTCACTGACCCAAGAGATTTCGGGCAGTTGGGATTTAGGGCTTTGTACTCGCTGACCCAAGAGGTTTCGGGCAGTCGAGGTTTAGGGTTTTTGTATTGCTGACCCTAGAGGTTTCGGGCAGCCAAGTGTGAATTGTGGTGCTGTTGTTTGGCCAGGATGCCAAATGTAATTGCAAATAAATGAGGGTGGTGTATGACTGTACATTTGTCATCCGATGCCAAGTACAAAAGATCTAGAGGCTACTCAAGTAGGTGTATTAATGTGGCCAACATTTAATTGATTTGTAAACAAGGCGGAATAACATTTTAACATAAAATAAAGATAAGAAAAAATTATATGTAGTACAATTTCAAACACCTAGTATTTGGATTTATTTTTTTGCGGCCACCAAAGAATTAGGTTTAAGAAAATTTATGTGAAGTATTGAAGACATGGTAATTTTGTATGAATCTACAAATTATTAATTGTCATTTTACATGTTTTTTTTTGTTTGGAACTACTCAGGAAGAATGTTCCTTTTCTTCCTAAGTAGTTGGGGGGTAATGTAACATTGCAGGCCTAAGTGTTATCGGCCTATATAAAGGATATTTTTATGTAATTTTTTTTATTAATATTAAATTCCAAAGGTGACAGTGTATGGGGGGAAGGAATCGCATATAATGTTTCGATATAAGAAATTTAAATTTCAGTTAGGGAATTATAAATTTTATTATAGCCACATGACTGAAGGGCGATGGCAGCATAGCTTTGTTTGAACAATAGTACCCAATCTATACCATATTTGGTCAAGGGATAGAGGCGTCAAATTCTTTCTCATGTTTATTTCTTTTTTTGGCCTCTGCCGTATTAGGAAGCGTTTTGGAGCCTGGTAAACCATTGGCTGACACTAGAGTTGAATGGTAGTGTTGGTGAATGGTGGAGGGGCCTGTAAGACAGACTTGTACGCCTTATTAGGCAGCAAGCAAGGGTCAAGCCTGTGATTGGCTAGCTGAGAAATGCACAGTAGTAGTCACAGGGTCAGGCGAAAAGACCATCGCCGAGCGGGAGAAATCATCGCAACGTTACCGAGGACGGTCGTGCGAGCGGGCTGCGGCCCAAATAATCAATGAAAGGATAGGGAGTGGCAAATTTACCACGCGCTGGCAGCACCAGGGCCTAAATTAGCTTTAATAATGAATAACTTTCGATTTGAGGACTAACCTTTATCTATTAAATTTCTTTCGCCCGCGTGTGTAGGTCGTTGGTGCGGGATGCTTCAGCATTTCCCTTCATAAAGTAAAGGCCGTGTGCCGTTTTTTTTTTAACTTTCCTTCCAGGCGAGACTTTCTCAGGAATACACTGGTGACTGGAGGAATGGTTTTTTTTGTTTGTTATACGATGGTGAAAAATCGGAATAAACACTGAAACGAAATACAACTCTTTCATTTCAAGGGTAACATAGAACTGATTTTGTAAAATTACCGGCGGAGCTAGTCGTGGCAAAAAATAACTTTAATATTCAATAAAAGTGCAGGTAGTTCATCATCAAATTTACCCAGCTCGCGAGGGCGTGGCTGGAAGTGTCGGCGTGTCGCTGTCCAGCTCCAGTTCCGAGGTTAAGCAATACGAGACGAGAGGAGCGCAGCGACACAAAACGCGATGGTACAATATTTATGCATGGTGTTGAATACATGTATGTTTGTTTGTAAATAAAAATAATTTTTGCAGGTAAGTTTATAGTTTTGATTTTTTAACAGAAAAAACAAAGAAACATGGCGTACAGTCCTTTGTGTAAACAGCAATGTTGCAAAGAGTAGGAACAGAAATTGAAATTTTGGGAAACACCAATTTCAGCTTGACACCATTGGTATGAGATGTGACTGATTTATAGACTGAATTTATGGCTATGAGGGCGGGTGCCGGTGATACTCCCCAGTATCACACTTCAAGACTCTATTATCCAAGGGGGTGGGTGTTATGGTCGCGTCCCTAGTGATTGTCTCGTGGCAGGTGCATTTGAAAATGCAGCTCCCTATAAAGCAGAGAACCGATGGCCACTGTGATGGACCATGGATTTGCTCGGGCAGCGGGCATGGATAATGGATGTATGCTGCTGTTCCCAACTATGCAATCATATGGTCGAACCTATCTACGAGGTACACAATGGTAGTTTGATGGTAGGCACAGTGATGACGATAGTGGTACTCGCTGATGAATATGGCTACACGCGAGAAATTAGATGCACTACGTGAACCATTTGCAAAATGTTGTAGATGTATGAATGACTGCACAATGTCTCTTTGTTCACTTTACAATGATGGTAATGGCGTCGTTGGTGATGAGCATGTGGTTTCACAAAACCGACCGTAAAATATTAACTGATGTATGAAAATTATACATAATTACATTGCTAGATAATACAAACATGCCTTGACACGATTCACAATTAAAAACACTGAATAATCTTCATTGCTGTGCGGATGACTGCCGATTACAAAGTCCCTAGCCACGTGGCATGTACAAAGCGCACACGCTGTTTATAAAAAAAAACATTTATGGTAGTAATGATTAAATAAAGTGGAGTGGTACTTGCCGGGGGAATACTTGCCGAAAACATGTATGAAAAATTACTATCCGGTGTATTAAATAACTATGGTAACCTACTTCAGTGAAACAATAATGTAGCGTACACAGACAGCGTCTTACCTCACCATAAATCTGCAATGAACTGCACGGAGGAACATTGCCGCTGATGGCTCATGGCCTATCGCCGGTGCGTTCACTTCCAGCGCCACACACATGACTGTTCTCTACCATTCCAGAAATGGTATTTTAAATGAATTGTTATGTTAAATGTAGAAAAATGGCACTAAATGAATTATACATTGCAGGATTTTGGTGTTGCTATTAAGATTTCTCTTCACAGTCTGAACCAAAATGAGCAGTGCTGTGTGGAGAGTGATTGCATTTATCGTGTAATTTGTTATAGTACTTACTGATTAAAAAACTCCATGTAGCAGTTTTATGTTTTGGTCAGTTTTATTTGTTCTTTTGTTACAGGTTTGCATCATAAGATGGCATAAATGTCTTTGCAGAAGCCAATATGTTAAGGAAATGTAATCTACTTCTTGAGTGTGTGAAAAGAAGAATATAGTTTTAGTTAATAGTAAAAAATTACGATAACAGTTATGTGACATGCAATAAGAAATATATATTTTTTGGGTCGAAAATGGAAATGTTTGAGAAATAAGAAAATTACTGTCACTGAATGAAGTTGATTATGTAAGTGGTTCACAATGACTTCAAGTTTACACATCTGAACTGGTGTCTCTACAATTTTCTTAAAGCTATAGTTTTTTGAAGCCATGATTAAGGACGGGAAAGAATCACAGTGTGAAAATACTGGTGGCACTACCAGCGTGAAACCTGATTTGCAGGTGTCACAGAATCAGTCCACAGAGACAGTAGTGAAAGAAGAGCCAGAGACAGTGTCTCCAATGAATGGCGTAGATGATGGAGATGTGAGCAAATCCAGTGAAATTGGAAGTACAAGTTCAAGCTGTATTCATTCTGATATAAAACTATGTGTGGTCTCTACAGTTGCGGTCACATCATCTATGGGAACAGTTTGTACACCTTCCAACAACCAAGGAGCATCTGACCTTTGTTTGGTAGACAGTACAAAAGCAGCAGGTATGTATGATGAGAGTCAATATTTGTTAAATGTGCTTCAACTGCAGAAAAGTAAGTAGTTTGTGTACCTTTCAAACCGTGACATTGCACGTGTGATTATAAAAATATTGGGATCCGGATTGATGCCAGTATTTTTTTTGGTCATGACATGTACTAAGCCAATTTTTTTATTTGTGGAAACTGCAGAAATGTCCAATTATTCAACAACTTGAAAGAAGTACATAAGTGCATTTTATAAAATTCTTGGGTGGATTTTAATGGCATAATTGGACGGTGTTATGTATAAACCAGCTATGCGCCAATAGATAGTGTTAAGTAATACAGGTGAAAATGTTTTCTGTTTTAAGACAGTCTTAAAAAGTATTTTGGTCCTGTAGCGTGTTCTGAATATTTCCAATATAAGACTAAAATATTCCTACATCTCGTAAGAATTGTTCGAAGTTGAGAACCTTTAAACACATTTTTATTTATAACTAATAATTGGCTCATAGCTGGTTGATGCATAACACCGTCCAATTTATTAGTACATAACTTAGTTTTAAATTTATGTATCGTAAGAACAGAAATATTTAGATTTATATACAACTATGCAAAGTCTATCCTTAAAATTTTTTCGTAATGACGTGTGTAATAGTTTGTAAATTAATGCAAGTGTTTGGTTCAGATGTAAAGTGAATCACCATCTCTATGTGTCAGTTGTGAACGCAGGCAGTGTACCAGCCACAAAAGTTCATAATAGTCACTAAGATGTTATGCTTTCAGGATGATGCTTGTGTATCTAGTTACAATTTATAAGTCTTAAGTACAAGTATATATTATGACTGCAAATATGTGTGCAACCATCTAATTTATTTATCTAAAACCAAAGCTTGGAAAGTTTACCTTAAAAATATCTAGTTCCAGTTCAAGTTCCTCAATTGATAAAAGTAACTAGTTTAAATTAAAGTTTCTGTTTTAAGAAAAAAAACTAGTTTCCGTACAAGTTCCTTAGGTGTTCAATTTGCACTTGTTATAGTGAAATTTTAAATATAATTTTACATTCCAGATATAACTAGTATAATTTCAAATTGCTAATTAGTGATAAATATAATTAACAACAAAAATTTGACATCAGTATATACCTTTTTATATTGCTTAATGCAAATAATTTATGTAATATCTTAATGTGTTAACTAAATTACATCAATATCGTATTAATAGGATTGTAAAGGTCAGATACAAGAAACAAATTTCTAGTGTTTGGAATATTTACAACAGGAATGTAGTTTTACGTTAGTTATATTAACACACATACATTTCAGGCTGTTATAATTATTTACATTCATTAATATATGGCTCAATATATGTTCACTCAAACAAAGAAAATATACTACCAATATGTGTGTCCCTATATTTCGTGAACTGAATACAAAAGATATGTACTTAAAAAAAATAATCTACATATGAGACTTGAATGGGCAAATGTATGACAATATCAGATTTTGTCTTCCAATTTATTGAACGTCTTTAATTTCTTCAAAGATTTTCTTTTCTAACATATTTTGAAATATTTTCTTGGATCAGATTACTTAAGGACAGAAAAGGGGATTTTCTGACGGAATAAATTCAAATAACATGTTAATTGAGTTCTGTATGTGAATTCAACCATATTAAAAATAAATTTTAGCATTAATTCTTTTAAATAATATAAATAAAAATACAAGGAATTTTGTATAGGCTAAACCAAAAAATTTTTGTGTCGTGCAGGATTAGTAGATAATTGTAAAATATGTACGTTATTTATTTTGTGCACCAATGTTTACAAATCCTGTGATATCTTTTCAAGTGGTTCTTTCAGTTTCAATGTTTATTGAATTAAATTTCTTGAATTGTTATGCTAGTCAACATTTTGAATTCAAGAAATTGAATTAAAGACGTATTTAATTGCATGAAATAATGAAAAATTGTTCAAGTTCGTGAAAGAAATGACGTTCGGAACTTTGTTCATATGCTTATGCTCATTCCAAGCAAAAAGGAACAAAATGAACAGAAGTCGTTCATATGAACGAGTTCTTTCTGAACTCTGGAATATTTTACACTTGGTTTTGCAGTTATTATAAAATTTCATTGCAGGCCAAGATTAACTCTGTGTCCCTATGTTTTGAACATTTTGCTTCACTGCAGTGCAATCACAATCTGGAGGGGGTGGTTTCCATCATATATACAGAAGGTCTACACATACTTTTCATGACCTTACTATTACGAATGTGTTTGTCATACATATTGCATGGGGCTTGACAAAACCAGGTGTTTTCATTAGAATGAAGGGCAAATTTTGGCAATGAGCATGACAGGTTGGTTGCTTCTCTTTAGACCAGTATTAAGAATATTAAGGTTGACTTCTGGGAGAGTTTTTGTTGTTCGTCTCCATAGGGTTTTTTGAGCTATGGTGGTCCTGTGGGTGGTACTAAGGAACAGTAACTTCAAGAAAAACACCTGAAGAACAGAAATGATGACATCCAATATAAATGACTTCCTGGCTATAACACTTAGCATATTATCTGGAAAGAGCAATGTTATAGCGTTCTTCCTCTGGGATTAAAGGCAGTATCACATGATAATAGACTTCGCACTAGCCTGTTCAAGGTCTGTCATACCAGCTGGCACGACAGTTGTTATTGCATTTGTCGTGTAAGCTTGGCAGATTTCATACAATGTTTGGCAATTTGACTTGGTTGATTTGCTTCCCCAAGTTTATATGTAAGCTTTTATAACTGAACAATAATATTGCTGTATTAGAGCATGGAGCGCCTCATGTGACAATTACTTGAAATAGAACACTGAAGACCACACTGAAGTACAATACAATATCTATAAAATTAAAATTAATGTAGTGGAATTGATTAAATATGGTAAACTAACTGAAAATCTGTAATGTTCGGAATTTTTAAAAAGTAAAAAAAAAAAAAAGTTATGCTTTTGATATATTCATTATATCTAAATTGTACAGTTATCTATGCAGTGTGGGCTTTTACATGAAGCAGTTGACAGCCTCGGCCATTTATTTATTTATTTACAAGCAAATTTTTTTTATCTTCCTTTGTTTTAGTTCAGAAAATGGCCTTTTCTTGCTTTATAAAGGTAAGCAACGTAGTTAACTAATTAGTGTATGTACTCTGCAGTTTTATTTTGATTTTGTGTTGTTTTGATAGCTGAAGAACATGTTGCTTAACAACCTGAATAGAGTTTTTTAAAAATCTTGTCTTTAAGTTAAAAACCCGGATCACCCAATTTAGGACACCAAAAATTGTCTTTGTTCCTAATTTTGCTATAGACACAATCCTTCTCCTGGCAGGCAGAGGGATGGGAGTCATTGTCTCTCATATTTTTAAAAATTTAATGTGGTAAAATGGGAGAGAATCTATGGCTTGCATATTTTTTCATTTTCTTTTTTTTTTTTTATTTTTACTTAAGTTGAGATAAATGGATGAATACTTCTTTGTTTACAAGTATTTGTGTTCCAACGTATCATAAAACTAAAATATCTCCAAAAGTGAACATAAGAACGGAAATTAATAAATGATTTAAAAATTTTCAAACAGGTTTTTTTTAGAAGCATTAATCTCAAAAATTGTTGCCTACAAATATTTCAGGAGATGTACATGGAAGGGTACATTATGCCATTAAAAGGGAAAATGCCATTTGGCTTTTGGAATTTTTTATTTATTATTATAAAACAATTTTTTGCCAAGATCTAACTAGACACTGATATGTAAATTAATCATTATTACTTGGAACTGTTTAGTGCAATTTTTATAAATTATTTTATCTGATATATATTATTCTTGTAAGTTGTTCTATTCGGTATATAAGTGAAACACCAGTAATACTGACCTCATTACCACAAAGTATTTTTCTTTAATTTTGGAATTAAATAATAAACTATTTTTTTCAGGCTGAACAATATTTTCTTGTTAAAGAAAATAATATTTTGAGTGCTGATAAAATAGTTAATACAGTAAACTCTCACAAATCTGGGAGTCTAAGGGATTTGTGACCTTCAGATTTCTGAAAACCACTGATTTTTGAAATACTGTATTTTTACATAACAAAAATATGCAAAATTAAAAAAAAAGTTTCATGTACTGTAAGTCCCCAATTTACGTTGTCCCGATTAACGTCGTGATTTCCAGGGACATATCCCCGATGTAAATTGAAGACTTACAGGTATAAGCCAACACTGTTTGAAGTAAAATAATTTCTAAAAAACTGCACCTCAAATATGTTTGGCAAAACTAGCCGGCCAGCTCTGGGCACTGCCAGCCGGCTGCGAGCCGTTAAGTTGTAAACAACTTGTTATTGTTACAGAGAAGCAGAAACAGCGATTGCTATTTCCTTCTCCGCCCATGTGCCGGCGAAGTAAACTACAAGGCACATAGCAATACCTTAAATTTTAAAAATAGTAAATTTTACTTACCAGCAATCATTGATAATTCAAACAAGGCACGAAAAAATAAACATTTAACACTTTATGCACAGATTAATAATATTTATAAAATTTTTACGTCAAATAGCTTGCCTACACATTAAAGTAAGGAAAAACACAAAAAGTAAACTTTAATTATTTCTAGAGTTGCAATTAACAGCACCCGAGGTTGAAGCAGTCGGCTCACTCTGTTGCTGTGTCGATAGTCCCACCATGTGAGTGCGGATGTCTGACTGTTTGATGGCCTGTCTTCTTTTGTAATGGAAAGTAAAATGCAGGATGGCATTCCATTACCTCCGACACAGGGTAACAGTCTTTTTTGCTTTCTAAAAATTTCATTAGCATGTTCCAAGCAGCAGTGGCCGCACTCCACGTAACATCTGCGTTGTCACTATCATTATCTTCATCTCCACTACTTTCCGGTTCAGTGGGGGCGGAGGCTTGATTTATTGTTGCGCCTATAATCTCTTCTGTTGCAAGAAATCGGATCGTCTTTGTCAACCTCTAGCCACTCATTTAGTTCAGTCGCAGACAGTTTGTTCATCTGATTTTAGGTGTCAGCACATTCAACCATTTGTAATATTTCTGTGTATGTGTTGTCCGTGAGCTTCGTCTTGTCTTCGAATTCAAGGAAGTCGTCTCCTCATTGTCAGACACATCTTCCTGGTGTTGTTGGCCAAATTTTTCGCCAAACCTTGTGTAGGGTTTCTCTCTTCACAGCATTCCATGCGCACCAGACACTGAATATGGCATCTTTCAAGTTGTATTTCTTTTGAAATTCAACTATTGTGTCATCATGGCTTGTCAGTTGTCTCATGAAGTCACATCTGTATAGCATTTTCATGTTTTGGATTACACCCTGATCCATTAGTTGGATCAAGCTAGTGACATTTGGTGGCAGGAACTGTATTGATATGTTGACTTTCGTCAGTTCTTTGGCAAGTTAATGAGTGCAGCAGTTGTTCAACAACAGCACGAACTTACTGTCTTCTGACATGCCCTTTTCCTTTAAGTTTTCTTTCAAGTTTGGCACAAAAACATTTTTGTACCATGCACCAAAAATTTCAGCATTCATCCACGCATTAACTTGAGCACGGTAATCGACAGGCAAATGTGTTATGTTTTTGAAACACCTTGGTTTCGCAAACTTTCTGACCACAGTGAATTTTACTCTGTGAGTACCAGCAGCATTCGCACGGACGAGAACTGTCACTCGTTCCTTGTTATGTTTAAAGCCAGGCGCTTAAGTTTCTTTACCACCAGCTAAAGTTTAATTACCACCAGCTAAAGTTGTGGTTGGCAAACATTTCCATAGCAGACCAGTTTCATCTGAATTGTATACTTGTTCAGCAGTCAATCCATTTTCGCTTATTAAATTCGCAAAACTGGCTCGAAATTTGTCAGCGGCATCTACATCAGCAGACTTCTGCTCTCCTGACATATCTAACTGTTTAATTCCATGCCTGTCTATAAATCTGGTTAACCAACCCTCTAAAAACACACATGGTTCTTTAAGCTTAAATTTTTCATTGAACTGTCTTCCTTTTTCAGTCAAAATAGGCCTTGATAATGCAGCAACTTAGGACTGTTTTAACGAAAACCACTTGTACAGTGCACTGTCCAAGTCATGTAGTTTAGCCGTGTGGAGTGTTTCCCGATCATAAAATCCTTTCTCTGACTCGCTGTTCGACATAAACATTTTAAGTTTGATGCTATTCTTTTTAATGTCGTACACAGTTGTCTCGCCGATGCCATACTCTTCCTTGATTGCAAAAACCTTTACACCACGCTCCAATTTCTTGCAAATCTCGAACTTTTGTTTTAGTGTTAACGTTTTGTGCTTTTTTCTTAGCAGTGCCATTCTCACAACAGGCAACACTGACAAATACCGGGAGCAGTGTTAGAGCACGTCATATCAATTTGTTGTGTTCCGGGAAGACAGTTGACCTTGGGCTTGCCACATCTGCCGCTACTAGTACCGTTAGATCCTTGCTACTGTAGCAGTGTGGCACAGCGCAGCACAAACTCGAAGAAGCTAGGTGCTGTGCAGCACGGCGCAGCACATTGCAAAAATCAAAATAAACATTGCTTACAGAAAACCACTGATTTTTTATTACCACTGATTCTCGAACCACGGACTGGCGAGAGTTTACTGTAATTATGTGTTAAAGATTCTTAGTATTTTGGCAATAAGCAACCTGGAAAATATAATTTAGGTACTTTTTGCAGTGCTTACAAACATATATTAATACAAATCCTATCATTACAAACGTCATGTAGTCCCTGCAGGTTTTTAGTAAGTAAATTTCACTATATATATTTGAACTCATGGAATGTTTCTGGAACAATCTGGAACCTTCAAAATTATTCCAGAAAATAATAGAATATTCTTGAATGTTTCAGATAATTTAGGATGAAGGCCTAGTGTATACCCTAAGCCCTCGATTTACGTCGGGGTTAGGTTCCTGAAAACAGGGATGCAAATTGAAACAAAACAACTTAAATTGAGTCATACCAACCTCTCACAGCCTATAGCCAAACCTTTTTGGAACATGTGAATGTTGACTCTGGTGCACATGATTGGATTAATAAGATCACGCAAATATGTAATAATAATTTTATTCTGAATCAGCAGTTACGTTAATTGAAAAATGGGACTCAGACATTAGTGACGTTAATCCGAAACTATGTAAAGCAGTACGGCATAAATAGAGAACTAAGTGTACATAAGAGAGGTAACATGAAGTCACTGTGTTGTCAATAGGCAAACTGAGAGAGCAGTTCACTAAATTTGTGGTCCAGCAGTGTGTCAGTTTTTGTGCAAGTGTGGTGTGAATACATAACATAGGCTACCAATTCGTAAGGTAATCGTAACCTGTCTGCTGAGAGAGATTATGTCATCATAATGGGGACTGAACAGAATAAAATGTGCAGATTATAGTCATGTGCACAAGAAAGTGTTTTACAAAACAAGTTAAAGACCAAACTTTTTTATGTTTGCCAATCTATGTGATGTATTTTCTGAGAGGTTTCCAAATGAAGTAGTGGATCCAAACCATCACTTGTGTTCTAAATGCTACAAAGGACTACAAGCTAAAGAAAATGAAGTACAATAAGAAGTTGGAAGTGGAAATAAATGTCTGTGACATACCCTAAATACCGCAGCATCAGCAGAAGGAGTTTCACTTGTTAAAAAGCCTGGTTACCTGAAAGGCACCTCACAATCATATGTAACAAGAAAACTAAACAGCTTGTAACAGCAGGCCAGTAGATAAGTCAAGTGGAAGGAGTCTGTCCAGATTTTTTCAAGCGGAATCATCTTTCCCTTTGGCAGAACAAAATGTTACTCCACAATGTGAGTGTTGTGATCTTTGTTTAAAAATTACAAATACAGCTGTTGATTCATGCACAACTTACAACCAAAAGGTACTAGTTATGTCAATTGTACGTAAACTCATTACTAAACAGAAGGTATTAGAACTAGTGATGTGACAATCAATTTCTCGGTACATTGGTTCTGTCAGTTTTTAAAAGAATCAAACGGAACCAGCACTGGTGGTGTTTATAATCTAAATTTTGGGTATAATTTCCATTACAACGATGTATTAAACATTTTATTCATATTTTACTGAACTGTTGTATTAACCTACCAGCTTAAAACACAACATTTACACTAGAAGATAAAATTTAAGTAATTAATACTTACATTAAAAGTAACTTTAATCAGCCTTTCAAGCCTTTGTTTTACCATAAAAAACATCGCTTGAAAGAGTTTTAACCTCCAAACTTGTCCTCTCTGGGAATTTTCAATGGCGTTTTTATAGTATCTTCTGTAAAATACTTTACAAAAGTACACAACTTGTCATTAATGTGTTTTACATTTACTGTAAGGATTGTGGTAAGTAAACAAATATCATGGCAGCCATTTAGCAGCAAGAAAGTAAAACAAAAAGGCTTCTTCGTCTACACAAAAAGGACAGGCACATTTAGAGAAACAAAGTCTTAAGATTATAGTGTACTCGTCAGCGTCATGAACCAATCGAGAATGTTTTAACTTCCGATGCCATTTTTGATTTTATACATTTTTGACACATACATGCAACAATAGTAGGGCTTCGAAGATGATGTACCAGAAATGTTACATTTAACAATAATGTAATATCTTAATTTATTAAGTTTGTAGAACTACAGAACTGATAATTTAATATATTTCCAAATGAACAGTATTGCAAAGTTTATATATGCATACAAGATTGTGGAGTGTGTTCCACTATAGATAAGTGCTAACTTATGATATTTTTATACGTCTTTGCTGTGTATACATTTGCTATATGGTGTATGTGTACGTCTTGTGTCATGTGAGAAAATTTTACTATACTCTGTGGTAACTGATAATGTATTATTAAATTAGCAGTGTCTGAAATTTGGAATCATTTCGAAGTTGATATGTCTGATGAAAAATATGCAATTACAGTGGGTCGTGAATCTAAAGGTGTATCTATAAAGTTCGTCAAACATGCAAAAACATATTTTGCAACACTTAATGAAGACTGAAAACAAAGTGTGATAAAATAATATCAGAACTGAAAACCAAGAACCGAATTAAGGAACTGGAACCGAGAATGCTAACCAGCAAATAGGGGAACCATCCCATCACTAATTAGAACATATAGTAAATTCCACCAAACACACGTCACGAAGAGTGGATAAGGACTTGCACATAACAGTATAATTTTACATATATTATAAAAGGGACTGTACGAAACAGAGTGCTCGTAGAAGGGATATTGTTACTGTGTCAGAAAATGGTCAAAGAATTCCCAAATCAAAACTCTACATGGCAAGGAGTTTTAGTGAACATACAACATATTAAAACATGAGTTTCCGGGACTGAAGATAGGTAGAACCAAAGTTTTTCTCTGCATCCTAAGTGGGTAATACTACATTCAGTAAGAGAAGTTTGTGTGTGACTGTTCAAACTTCCATCTCTGTGTAGTTACCGTGAAAAACCTGCTGCAAGGTTATTATGGTCCATTTTACTGCCTTGTGATTTAGGTGTTGCCATTAGTTGTGTGCCATGCTTATTTCAAAAATGTCCAAGCTGCCCAGGTTTATATTGACTAACTCTGCAATCCTTGCAACTTGAAGAAGCAGCAGAAGATATGGTAAGCTATGCAACATGGAAAGGCAGCCAACTTTTAAAAAGACAGTGCCAATATGTTATTTTAAGAAATAATTTTCTAAATTGACTGTGAAGGCTGTAACCCATATGCATCTAAAGAGCGTGCAAAGATGAACAAAAAAATCCACTGAATGTTAAGTCCTTCTTTGTGATTTTTCAGAGAATTGGTCTGTTATTTTACTAGAAGTACAGGGCTACCACTGGCACAAAGATCAAATATAAATTTTTTACAGCAGTGACCTCTATCGAGACAACAAGATTCACAGTTATTAGCGATAACACAGGACATGATTCTTCACATGTGTTACTAGCAGTTCAGGAGATCAAAACAAGCCTTGGTGTTAAATCAACCAGAATTAGCATAATCTCTGATGGGGCTGCTGGTTACTTTATGAACAGATTTCAATTTTATGAATTTTCAAAATCACCTACTCCCTCTGAATGGGTATTTATTGCAAGTATACACGGGAAAAAGCCATTATATGGGGTTAGAGGTCTAGTGAAACATCATACCACTAAACATAATTTTCCTAAGCCAGCAGATTATACTATGCGAGGATAATGTGCAAGATTTTTGAGGTAGAAAACTTGAAGAGTGGAAAACAATTGGATTAGTGAAAAGCATTCAAAAGCCTTATATGTGGGTTTATGATAGAATTAAGCTCTCCATTTCAAGAACAGCAGGAAGCGTTATCATTGAAAATGTTTCATTGGGCAACAGTGACGATATAGACCTAACAGGTGATTAACTGCACATCCGTATATTAAAGACTTGAATATTTGTTGCCTGTGAATGAAGATGAATGGTGGGTGGCAGAAGTTACACAGGTCAGCTATGAGTTACAGGACATTACTTTTAACTTCATGCTGCCTCATGGCCAATCCAGTTGCATAATATACTGAAGATAATTCATTCATGTACCTGTGGGTGCATCAGCAAGACTTCATTCCATACTGGATGCTGACACTAAATATATTGAGCAACTATTTAGTGCATATAATGGATTAAGATAATAGAAGAAATGCATGTTGCTTAACAGTTATTTAAATTGCTTCAGCATCTAGCAGATCTGATAGCATGGTAGGATAACGTATATTTACCAATAATTATATGTATTAATGAAACATATAAACAGTGCCTAAATAGGCAAACAATGACATTTGTTTTCCAAAAAATCATTGAAAAATTCTAGAGGCCAATTGATATTTTCCAAATTTCATGGACCCTTACATATACAACTCCTGGAATACTTGTAGAATTTTTGAGATAGGTGATTTTGAGTAAAAAGTTGTTAATTTTTAAATTAATTTTTAATTTTGGTTTTAATGTTGATTTTGGAAATGTTTTATTTTTATAATATGTTGGAACAAAAAAAAACTTAAAAACTAAAAACATTTCATCAATTTGTATAAATTTGTTTGGAAATTTCTGCAGTTTAAACAATAAATTACCAGCGTAACTGATAAGCCTACTTTCCTCATAGTGTGTGCAAATTAACCCTAAAAGTTAAAATCGTTTATGTACCAGTAATCAAGGAATATAAATTAAAAGCATTAGTTTAGACGTATGATACATGAAAAATTCTAAAGATAAGTTAGCTTGCTAAGTAATTTGCAAGTACCCAGTTTAATAATATGGAGGAAATGATTTTCCAAGATGTCTTTCTATCATAAAGATAAAATAGTCACAGTTTTCCAAATAGTACAAAAGGATGAACAATATAGAGAAAAGTTAAGTCAGCTTTGTATGTCATATGTGTACCAAGTTTGGTGAAATTTATTAAAAAAATTTCATCAGGTAAGTCATATTATGCAAAAAACGTGAAAATGGCTACCATTATGAAATTATCAACACAGTAAACAAAATATACAATAGTCTAGTTAACTTTGTTTGCAGTATGTATGTACCAAGTTAGATATACAGGGTGTCCTCAAATTATCACTACAACTTCAACTGTTAATTAAAAAATAACTGTAGGTGGTAGAAGCATGAAGTTTACTGTATGTGAACAAGCAGCTCTCAAAGTTTACATACAAAATTAATAAACTTCTACATGTGCCCCCTTTGTTGCCCGAAGCACATCAAAACGATATTCCAGTTCCTGCCATGTCCGTGCCAGCATTCCCTCGTCGATAGACTCAATGGAAGCAGTGATCCTCTGCCTCAATTCCTCTAAATTGGCAACAGGAGTCTTGTACACGTTGTCCTTAACATAGCGCCATACGAAGAAGTCGAGCGGCGTGATATCTGGCGAACGAGGAGGCCAAGAAATTGGGCCGTCTCTGCCAATCCAACGTCCAGGAAACTGCTGATTCAGGAAGTCTCGCACAACCAAACCCCAGTGAGGAGGTGCACCATCTTGTTGAAAGATCACATTTGGATGCATATCTTCCAGTTGAGGGATCACATATTCGGTAAGCATGTCCAGGTACACATTGGCCGTTATTGTTCTTTCAGTGAAAAAGAACGGGCCGATGATACGGTCAAACATCACACCACACCACACATTCATCTTAGGGCTGTCACGCACAATCTCTCGTGATTGATGGGGTTGTTCTGAACCCCAGATTCGAACGTTATGCCTGTTCAACACACCAGACACATGAAATGTCGCTTCGTCACTGAACACTACTCGTTTGAGAAACCTGTCGTCATTGTCAATGCGTTGCAACATTTCAGCAGCGAATTCAGCACGCCGTGGTGCATCATCT
>PNEQ01134945.1:0-16448 GCA_003012365.1 Medauroidea extradentata | reverse complement strand
GAAAATGAGATTGTTTTATTTAATGTTAGTTAGCTTTGCCATATGGGCCACATCAGCGTCACATTCAAGTAAGTGAACATAGATGTAAATATTAAGCAGTTGAATAAATTATATCAAAACACTATAGCTTTTCCGCTCGGAGCTTTGTTTTGTCAGTAATTTAAATATTGTATGCCTGTTGCCACGCCCGGCATAACACCACTATGCGTTAACATGCTTTACTTTTGCGTAAAAAATTAAAACCTGTTTTTTAGAAAAATAACTGCTTGAAACTACAAAACAGACAAAAATCGAAAACTTCCATTGTTATAATCCATAATATGATTATATCCAGGCCTATATAATAACCAAATTCTAAAATACTCGCGTTTTCATTTGAAAATAATTTTAACATCCGTAAAGTTCTCCCGCAGAAATATTTGGATAGTAAAATTATTTTCAAATGAAAACGTGAGTAATTTGAAATACGGTTTTCATAGAGGCCTAGATATTTTCATATTACAAATTATAAAAATTTAAGTTTTTCATTTTTGTCGATTTTGTAGTTTTATGCCCTTATTTCTCTGAAAACCATTTTTAGTTATTTACTCGAAAGTAAAGCATGCTACCGCATAGTGCTATATAAATAAACGTCCGCTGATAAAATAATTTTTCGTGATGAGTATTTAATATTTTATTGACGATCGAGCATTCCGGTCGTCCGCTCGGCATCATACCAGCATTCACGTGGATCGATTTCGGGAAACCATGGAAATCCGAAATCATGATGGCCGGAGGCGGGGATCGAACCCGGTTCCTCCCGAATGAAAGTCCAATGTGAACGGTTGTTAGAGGCGCTCTTTCAGTTTACCCTCGTTGCTGCTGACAGCGCACATATTAGCGTGATGACAGCCCCATACGCTTTGAAGTTGCACTTGCCTCTTGCTGCCGGCGTCTCGTCTGATGTTCAACCTGGGATAACCTAATTTTTGCCTTGGCTTTCTCGACGTGCCCCGCAGTGAGGACCACGTGACCTTGGAAGCTGCCGGTCTGGCACCTTTGTAGCAGGGCCTGGTCTAAGTGGGTTTGCTGCTTTTCCTCCTAGCCGTTTATCACGTCTCATGTGAGCGTTTACGTGCGTGCGTGCGTGCCACACGACCTCTGAAGGGTGTTCACGTGACCAAATTTTTAATTGTATATTTCCACGACGTAGTGTTAGCTTTTTTTACAGACTTTACTTTCGGCTGCAGTTTCCGCTTGTGGAAATTTTTTAGCTTTCATAGTTTTCCCATGGCGGCATGTCAAAGTCAAAAGTTCGCAAGTTACGGGAACACAGAAATAACAGAAACGGACTGACTTAGATCCAATGGTCAGACCATTTGCCTCCTACCTAGGCGATCCTGGTTCGATTCCCGGCGAGGTCGACCACCGGTTTTTAGTATGTGGGAATCATGTCGGACGATGCCGTTGGTCAGCGATTTTTTTCGGGGATCTCCCTTTTCCCCCGCCCTTTCATTCCGGTGCTGCTCCATATACACCTCATGTCACCCCTCACCGGCGTTAAATATCTCTCGATGTTAAGCGTTGACCAAAATACTAACTGACTGATTGACTCGAATGAAATAATTTACATTGAAATAAGATATGTTAAGATATTTAAAAACACACATAGAAAGTCCCTTTGTATTTTTTAGACGTTACCATAAATTAAGAAAGTTGTGATTATTTCCATAATTATTTTAATGGTACAACGGAATTCTATCGTGTGTTTTTAAATATTTTAGAATACGGGCTATAATGTTTAATTTCAGTGTAAATTACTTCATTTTATAGAAAAAGTCAGTTGGTTTTTGTTATTCGAAAGTTTTCTCGTAGGCGTTGCCATGTTAGATCAGAATTGACAACGTATCAAATCAAAATACTAATTTAAGATTTTTGTTTCTTTAAGAATATGTTTGCTCTAGCAATATAATTGATATCCTGTTTGATCGTAAGTTCGTTTTCAAATGTCGTCAATCAGTAATGGACTACATTCGGTATCAGACTCAAAAGAGATAACGTTTTAAAATTTTTATTTTGAAAAGAAAAAATCCCCCCCCCCTCGTGTGTCTGCATGTTCGCTGAGTTATTTAAACTGGTCAGTTTCTAAGACATCGTAGTGCATGTTCTTGATTTAAGACTACAAATATTGTACAGGTAGAGTATGTTGTGTTATTCAAGCTTGTTCACGAATATTAGTTGTGATGTTATGGTCACAGTATTTTGTGAGAATAACTGTACAGTAACTCTTATCGCAATATCTATGGTTCGCTCTTTTATTCGACAGCGTGCCATTCTAGAACTACAGATTTTTTAATTTAATTTCCGAAAAGGGTATTTGGTTTTTTTGTCTGTGGCGGGTAAAAAATTACAACGGATGTTTCGAGTCTTAAGCCGTGTTGTTCCGAGAATTTCTCATGACAAATTAAAACAGAAAAATAATTAGCAAAGAAGGGATGACATAAAAGATTCTGTAATCGGATAAAAGGGTAGTACAAACCAATATTCAGAGGCATCGCGCTCCCTCGCCCGGGTCGTGCTTATTGTGTTACGATTACACAGAATTTTAAACGATGGACAGTGACATCATTATTTTATTGCAAGAAATTTTAGCCAGACTACCCAGTTATGACTTCCCCTTTGTATTAATTTTTATCAACTCTTTCTCGGATTATTATTTAGTTGATTGCGGATTTCATCAAGTTTGTTGAATTAACATAATCAGGAGTAATGTAATTTGTTAATGTAGGCATAAAATAATAGCAAAACGTTTTATATAGTTAATACAACTATTAACTGATATAAAATTCTTGCTGCTAATATTATTTTGAAGGTTAGTAAATAAATCGTGCAATTTGGAATAATCTTTCGGAAATTAATAAAAAAAAAACTGATTGTTTATTTAAAGACAACAAAAGAATTTTATCTATTAAACTTGGTAAAAAAAAGGGGGCCGTAATTTTTAAATTCGCTGTCATGTTGATGTCATTCGTTACGTAATTGTTTAAATTTGGTAAGGTAAGTAAGGTTAGTTGGCTTAACGTTTCGTCGACAGCGAGTTACTTAGAGGCGCTGACACGCAGATCGAACCAGTAACAGGAAATGGGAGAGGAATCGGCTATGGCCATTGTTAATAAAAATACTGGTATTCGTCTGGAGCTATTTTGGCAAACCATGGAAAACCGAAATCAGGTGCGATGGAACCGGAAATCAAACCCGGGTCCTCCAGAATGCAATTTCAATGTGTTACCGTTGCGATATGTTGTTGTGTGTTTGAATTGGGAGTGTAAGTAAACAGATCGTACACTTTATGTACAAACAGTTTTGAAGACGTTACGTGTTTTACCTACAAGACCACCACATTTCGTGACAGTCGGCTCCTTTACACGTAGTCAATTTCCTTGCGGCAGTCATATGCACCCTCTTTCTTTCAAGTGAAATATACTAACGCAAGTTTTTAACAGCATTGTGTAGTATCACAAATATTAGTTTCTTTCTTGTCCACCATTCAATCAAGCCATAATGCAATCCTGTCATTTGTGAGTGGTAATTTTAAACATATCATCAATAGCTAGATAGCTAGAAACGGAATCAGCGACTATAACAGACAGTTGAGAGGGAGGTAATCGGCCATGACTCATAGAGAGGAATCTTAACATTCGTTCGTTCTCAAGGTTTAGCGGGACTCAGCGTTTTTCGTAGAAGTAATAAAGTACCTTAAAAATTGTTTTCAGTCATATCAGCAATAATTATGTACAACGGCATACATTTTAATTGTCTCAATACATGAGGGGCTGAGATTCTGAGTGATGTGTGTGTTCACAATTATATAGTAATGTCGTTTTATTCATATTATTCTTATTTTCTAAAATAATGTTCTATTACAAATGTTTCACTCTGAACTGAATTTCTGCATTCCATTTGAGTATTCGAAGAATGTACTGCATTTTGCATGTGATTACAAAAAAATGTTTACGAGGAAACTATTTTAACTGGTTTACACCACTATAAATCTAAGCACCTCACACATACATACATGCATACATACATACACACACATATATACACACACCTCTCTCTCTCTTTCTGTCTCTAATAGTTGAAGTGTGCAAAGTTTAAGTTTTACAGACAAATATATTTTTATGTAGGTTGGAGAGGGGCATAGAGACACGTGCCAATGGTTCCGAGTGATTCCGGAAAATCGAATGGAGTATGACCAGAGCTGGAATCGAATCCTATTCGTCCTGAGGCCAAATCCATACAGTCTTACAACTGCCCCATCTTTCGCTCATTGGCATCGTAATTTTGAAATCTTCGGAATGGTACCTCTAGAGCCGTCTGCCGCAGCGTCCCTCGAGGAAGATACACGCTAGGTCCTTGAATGACTCCTCGAAGAAAAACCAGAAATGTTGGCTAGGCGAACAAGGGGGAGGGGGTCGAGTTAGTGAACGTGGAACCCAGCAAGCAGACCAACCTTATAGTTTTCACGGCGCATTAAACTCGCCCCACCTCGAGCCTTCTTCCTTCGGAAGAGATACTGGTGGTCCCTGAGAGCCCTCCTGACCCTGCAAGAGAAAGTGTTGGGCAGGAGGAGGGATTGCAGGAGGGGAATTACAGGCTGGGGCTGTATCTCCCCCCGGTCTCCGGAGTACTGGGTTATATACTGTGCGCGCTGACCCGTAGCACTCTCACACGCCAGCTCCCTGGCCAGCCGAAGAAGGGTAATGACACAGAATTCCTCTGGCCGTCGTATAAACAAAAGTATCTGGAGCTCCTGGGCAATGCACGGATCACGCGCTGGTGAAACTTGCCATCTTATCTTCGTGGTTTTGGAAAAATGTTTGCCGTCTAGATATCGATGGTTCCGAGCGAGGTGGCGCAACGGTAGCTCGTTGGACTCGCATTCGGGAGATCTCAGTTTTGATCCCTGGCTCCTGGCATCTGCTTTCGATTTTCCGTGGTTTCCAGAGATCGCTTTGGGCGATTGATGGGATGGTTCCTCAAGAAAAGCCATTGGTGATTCCTCTCTATGTTCATGGTACTATGTCGTTTTCTGTGTCACCGTCTATAAGTAAGTAGCTGTCGACGAGTGTTTTCCCGAAATTACTCAGGACGAAGCTTGCCACAGTCGCTTCCCTTTCATCTTCTGATTCTCTGAATCTCAAGTTCCGTCTCTGGTAACTGTGTCTCCGATAATCTTACTGTCAGAGATACGCTATGGTAGCTGTCTTTATGGATGGATTTTGTTGCGTCTGAACCCTAGAAGTAGGCCTCATCGCACCTTCTTAGCGCAGGTCACTGAACTGGCGTGCCGATAAGTCGTCTCTGTAAGATTTATATTGGTGACATCATTTGTTTTACTCCTCGCAGAAGTTCATAACTACAATTGACCGCAAAAGCACTGATTTCCACCATTATCTTCGGCCCATTAAATGAAATTTAAAGGTTTGTTGGGGGATGGGGCTGAAATTGTTATACACACGAATTGCATGCTTTGAATGCTGGACATAAATTACGCACGTCAACCAGTTTTCAATTGAAAAACTACGTGCCAAACATCTGCACATCAAATGAAGGCAAGGACAGGTGACCACCTTAAACGTTGGTTACTTCCTTCTCCTTGATTACTTTCTGTGTCAAACAAACTCTGTACACACAGATTTTGTCCAGAGAAACTCTAGAGCATGGAGAAGCCATATATTGCAAAGTCGGGAAAATGGGAGTGCCCCGAGAAATCCCGCCGGCCGGCAGCAACGTTCATCACTTTTCGCACATGCGAACTTTGAGAGTGACCCCACGAGAAGTCGAACCCAGATTGCAATGATCTGATAATTTAACGTCCGCTGTTTTCCCCTCCCCTACTTCCTCCCATTATCCTTTTAATCCCTCGATGGGGTGGGATGATTGTAAATTCACAATTGCTTATGTTAAATGTGTGAAATATCACGTGCCACACATTATGAGATTATAGCCAGAACGATCATGTAATGAAAGGATGAAAGAACTGCATGTTGAATTATAAATCTTATATATATATATATATATATATATATATATCACCACATAAGTAATGAAGGAAAACTTCCAGCCGACACGATAGATAAACGAGTAAATAATACGTACAAATCGTTTCACCCTCTTACTACTTATTTCTTTTTCGCATGGCCTGAAGGAGCAGGTGAAATAAATCTCAAGACACTTATATCACATAGGACAATTCAAGAAGAAGAATATACACTTATATCGTATCATTGAATGGTACACGCATATTTCTGTATTGTCCGATCAGACGAATTAAAGTTGCTACATGTGGGGTGGGTTTGAAAACATTTGTATGTCAGAAGCCTACTACGATAGATGACGGGAACTAGAGAACTTATAAATTTTCGAGGACGAGTTTTCCAGTAAATAGTGCTAGATTGACTAAGGCACTTTATTCAATCATTCCCATATTTGGTAAGAGTAGATTAGGTTTGTAAATATAATTATGTTATATTTTGTTGTGTCAATTTTTCAACATTTGATTTCTTATAGCATAGACATTTTTTAAACTATCCCCAGTACATGTTCTTCCGAGGTGCATAAGTTTTATGTTTATACTTGCGTCCGTATTTCTTCCAACAGTGTCTGTTGCTGACAGGTTTCTCTACCCGCCGTAATTCACGTCATAAAAATATTCAAATGCACCCTCAAACCAATTTCGATCTAGGGCACACTCATTGCATCATTTATAACTTTCCAATAAAACCCTTCCTGCGCCTAGGGTTTTACGGCATTTTCGACACATGTGTTTTCCAGTTTCTCGAACTCGGTCAAATAAATAAAATTGTAATGCGAAAACTCCTCCGACTGATTTTGAATTGAACATACCAGTGTAACACAATTTTTATTTCTTAGAAGTTACGGTTCGGTTCTTATAACACTTTTCAAATTATATATAAATAAAGATGTAGGACTGTGTGTTACTAGAAAATCGTCGCTGCGAGAGGTGATGTGACAAAAAAAATATTTACGCCCTATGTCTTATGGAATTTCTAAAAGCATTATTGGAAATGAAACATTATATTAGGTTTATATATATATATATATAATATCTTGGATAGTGTACATTCAAACAAAGATACGCAATCCCTGGTAACTTAGTTAGCCGATATCAATACCATTTATGAGAAAACAATGGTTAGTACTCCATTTGTGCATAGAAAACTGCGATACTCCAGAATAAGTAAGGTTTTATCTTCTGACGTAAGTTATATGATCAGTTTTGAAAGCAAAAATGCCCTTGTATCATGACGCTTAACTTCACAGTTTTCGGTACATGAACGTTTAATGTTAAAATTAATGAATCTGTTATGCATGCTCCTTGGAAATATGGACCACAGACAATGTACTGCAGAGGTAGTACTGGACGGAAATAATATGTTGCGTGGATTTCGTGCGCATTACAATGTGAATGAAGTGCATTGAATGCAGGTACTTATGACGTCATATAGAATTTGTTTTCATCAGAATTGTATTATTATATATCGGTGGGTTAAAATTTAGGTCAAATATAATAAATCAAGACTATCTGCAATGATAAGTTTATTAAAATAAACAATAAACGTTACATTCACCTAAGCTATGTGTTAGATCTTCATATTTTGCAGTTTTTCATAGCATCGTAGGTTATATAATTTTACTGCGGGGCAGTGACCACAATGTAACACATACTACAGATAAAAAAAAAACTCTTAACACAATGACAGACTCAGAAATATTGGCTCACCACAAACTTCATTTTATTCGATCAAATCTGATGAATTCTATAAATTTTTGTACCTATGCGTTGTTGTACTACCTTAAATGCATATTTTAAAATTGCAGTATAAGCAACTTATTCACAGGTACAACATAAGAAGTTGCTGACGAATTAATGTCCTTATTCTAGATTAACTAAATATTGAAAAGTTATAAATTGATAGGCATCAAATTATACAATAAACTTCCTTTTCACTATACAAAATTGTCAATAAGCATTTTTGAATGAAAGTTATATAAATGATTGGTCAAAACACCTTTCTGCAGTTTACTAGAATATTGAGATATTGTATCGTTTAGTTTTATTTTATCATGTGTTGTTTTATTTTGTATCGTAGGCTATTTGTTATTTTTTGTGTTGTACATATCTGTAATTAGTCTCTTATGGCAATAACAGTCTATCAGTTAATCACTCACAGGCCGTGCCTAAACAGCTATATATAATCCAAATATCTCTCTCTCTCTCTGATGTTTTGGTTGGCACATCTGTAACCAAACGCATATTTAGCCTACAAGTTGACCTCCCTACTCACACCTTTCTAGAGAAAATAAGTTCAATATTTAACCCGTATCAATCAGGGGATTTAGAAGCTATCTCTGCATCAGGCCACGACATTGTGATAACGTACAGCATCTTGCTGTCTAGGCTGTTGCCAGAAAATAACACGAATTTTGTACATCCATACATATTATTTTACCAGATAGTATTTTTTTAAGTGCTCTCTTAGCCCAGAATAGCGTATACTTTCCTGTTTTTCCCGCATTTAAAGTGGGGTATCACCACGTATGTTGAAATTTCCATTTATAAACCATAGGCATATTTTCAAGGAAATTGCTACAAAATTATTATTATTATTATTGCGTTTTCAGTATGAGGTACCAATTATTACCCGATGAGTCTTAAAATGCGAGAATATCGTCATAATGTAAATATTATAGCAAATATTAAGAATAGCTACTCATCGTGTACCGGCCAAACGGTTGATTTTAGAGGTATAGTTTACTGATAAAAATGTTTTAGAGGCGTTAGAAGTAGTCCTACTTAAATTTTTTTGGGTTAGGTTATTTTAGGTTAGAGATTAGATTACGTAAGATAACCTTGCTTGACCTAACCTAACGTTAGGTTGGGTAAGATTTGGCTACCTAACGTAATTTAATCTCTAAGCTAACTTAACCTTACATAGCCTAACCTAAGCTAACGTAATCTAACGATTTTTAAGTAGGACTACTTCTCACGTATTTAAAAACATTTTTATTAATAAACTATACCTCTAAAGTTAATAGTTAGGCCTGCACACGATGAGTAGTGATTCTTAATATTATCAAAAATAGTAAATTACTAATCGCGTTATTGATATGAGTCTGATGCTACGGATTTACGTGTTAATGGCAAGGATGTAATTTTTAAACGCGCTTTAGTGATATATTGTAAACATGTGTTTCTAAACGAACAAACAATAAAAAAACTGTAATTCCAACCCCGCTTGTGATGCTTCACTTTAAGGATGATCAAGTGCGATGAAATCGTAATTTTATTTTTTTTATGAAATATTTTTAGTTTTGTAGAAGATGCTTGTGAGTACATTTTACTCTTACGAAACAATTTTAGCGCTCGTAGTTTTCTCATAACGGAGTGTCAAAGTTAAAAATTGCTTGTTTCGCTGCCATGCAAATAGTGAAAACTAAATGACCTACTTAAATAAAATAATTCACCGTGAATATACATCCCATGAGCTATGCAATAAAACTTTAAGAAATCCGCAATGTAATATTTTGAATTTAAAAAATTCGCAAAAGTACAGAAAAAAATTGCTAATCCAGCAATTTTTTTAAAAATACAAAAACAGTTCGCGGTGTTTTTTCAAATGTTTTATTACGTAGCTTATAGTATGTTATTTCACGTACGTAAGTCAACTGGTTTTCACTATTTGCGTGGCAGCAGAACATGCAAATTGTGACTTTGACGTACCGTTATGAGAAAACTATGCGAGGTAAAATTGTTTCATAAGAGGAAACTGCACTTACAAGTATCGTCTACAAAACTAATACTATTTCATAGAAATATAAAATTATTACTTTATCGCACTTGAACATCCTTAAGAGGGCTCCCAATATAGACTGTTTTGTGTTTAGGTGTGAGTGTGAGAGAGAGAGAGGAACCAAATCAATAAAGCGCCAAGGTTGCTGCCGGCTGGTGTATGTAACACTGAATCACTTCTATGTGCAAGCCTTTCAACTAGCGTGCAGAACTTTACAGTATTCATTTTCCTATGTGACTTTAAGCGGTGACTATGTAATTTTTATTTATAGGAAGCATAATTTAATCAGTCTTACTAACGCGTGCTTCTATTTGTGCGTTTTTCGATTCTGCTTGTTATATTTCCAGATACGGCTGTCTGAAAAAGCCATTTTAGCCAGTTTGGAAGGTCTGAAAATCGTATTTAAAACACTCGTACGGAATTTTTAAACTCATAACGTCCTGCACTGAGTGTGTGTGTTCTTTTTTAGACGAACCATTTTGGAGCGCATTAAGACGGCGGCCTACCTCTCGTTTCAAATGTGTTACAGTATGTTCGTAAACAGGTTTTTTCTAAGAAAATATTCCATGTGTCCCAATGTGCAAACGTACAAATAGAAATTAAATTTCAGACAAGGTCGAAATCTCATTGTTAAAACGCCACGCTCATAGAAATAATAATAATAAAAAAAACATGGTTTCTACGCCCTCCAACGTGGCGGCCTTTTCAGACATTCGTACTTCCAAATGTACTAACCGGATGTATGTGAAACTCAGATTGCGTCCGGCACTGAACTTAGTTGCAGACTTTTCACCAATAAAATTATATGGTCACCGCTTAGTGTCCCACAGTAAAAACCGTTAAGCGGGATTCAAGGCCGACCTTACTGCTCCGACGCTTTTGAGTCTCTCACGCGCGGGTAGTTTCGTCGCAACTTTCTGCAACGCATTTCAAGTGCAGATCGGTAACCTCCTTAAGAGAGAGCCACCTACCTGCGCGTTAGAAGCACAGAAATGACGAAAATATACAGTCATTTGGGGTAACTTTGTACCGGTCAGGGCAACTTTGTACCACTATCATAGTTTAAATTAAAATGAAGTATTTTAGAATTAAAAAATGCAGCTGTGTTCTAGATGAATGAATTTGTTAATCTTGAAGTTTGCATAGTGATTAAATACCCCAATGCTATTATATAAAATAAAATGCCTGGTACAATGTTACCACAAAATGGTACAAAGTTACTCCAAATGACTGTAAGGGCGACCTTGAAACGCACATCAAACACCCGCATCGCCTCAACGATCCAAGATCTGAAATAGTGTTCAATATTTCCGCTGAACCGAATTTACTATAGGACACTAAGCGGTCACCATATAATTTTATTGGTGGAAAGTCTGTAGCAAAGTTTTGTGCACATCGCAATCTGAGTTTCACATACATCCGGTTAGTACGTCGTGAAGTTGTAAATTGTTTTGCACTATGTTACCTACTTAGTTTTTATAATTTTGGCTAATTGTATATTTAATTTAATTTTCTGAAAGTCAATAACTAGCCAAAATGATAAAAACCTATGTTTTGAAAAAAAATTAGGCTACATAGTAAAGACAATTTACAACCTTTCTATGTAACGGTTTTATATCTACTCCCGTTTAGGATTTAGAAAGTAAAATTTAAAAAATAGGATGAATAGGCAGCTCTAGATGTTGGCATTTTGCCATCTCCAATCATGGGCGTGGTTAGCGTGAAATTGATGCGCCTCATTACTTCGACGTTGCTGCACCCCGGTGAGTTCAGGTGCCATCCTTGGCGACGCTTCTCATCTCCAACCCCCCCCCCCTCATTCATCCCCCCAAATTCCCCACTCGCCCGCAACCCTCTCGCCAAACATTACCTTCGAAACGTTCCGTCTTTCCCGTAGTGGAAGGAATCGCATTTCGTGAACGGAATTAGTTTCGGCGTGTGATCGATTTGTCAAGTTTCTCCCTTCCGAACTCCGCGCATACCTCCTGCGGATCCGATAAGGCGGACTTGGCCAAACAAGTTCTCGCCTTCGTGTCTGCACGCGCGCGCCAGGCATAGCTGAACATGAAGACTTCCTTATGATATTCCTGTCGGGGAACTGACTAGGTAGCACTGTCGTAGTGAATGCAAATAACGCGTAGTACGCCAGATACCCAAGCAACATTGCCCTAAAGTATAAACTCTAAATAGGAATAAATGAATTTCACCGATTATAACTGCTTTTTACCTATTAAAGATGAAGCAGCGTCAACAAATTAAATCAGTAAAAAAAATCTTGCGGTCAGTAAATATCTACTTTTTTCTATTAAGGCCTTATAAGGGAGTAATGCAGTGATTTCGAAAATATTTTTTTTTATTGCTACCTAATACTCGTATCAAAATTTCGCTGCACAGTTTTGACACTTATATGTTATAATTTGTAGCTGAATTTTTTTGTAGAATTGTACTGAACGGTTTTTTAGATTTCATTACCCAAAGTACTACGTTTTTCGTCGTGAAAATAAGCAAAAATGAAGGAAATTATTTTTTGCTGGCGAATGGTACATTATTTAAAAAAACGCGTCCACCGTATTGTGCATCGTGTGATTGCACATTGACTCAAATTTTTTCAAAACTTTTGGTTAAAAAATATTTGAGTTATTGGCACCAGTCTGAAAAAAACTCGGGAACAAGCCCTTATGGTGTCTGTACTGCAAATCCGAATCAGTGACGGTCATTATTCTCGTACTTTAGTTACGGTTGGGATTTATTTGCTTATTTGATGTAGTCCATTTACACATTCATAGACCTCTAGAAATTTATTTGGTTAATTTCAATACGTGTATACGATAACAAGGTGCTCATTTTGAGTTTCATCCTAAGAAAATTTTCCTTCATCAATTTTAAGACAAATAGGATTAACATTATCAATCCTTTCCTATGCACCTCATTTCCTTTTGTATTGTTGACAGTATTACTGTTTATATGTTCTGGTGTATTAATTTATGTAATTATTGATTGTACCCCGATCCCGAATTCCAGTCATGTACACACGGGCATCTTAACTGTACAAAAATGTGATTACTTCTTTTTTTACATCTCGACTTATAGCGAACTTGTGCCGTGTCATCATTCACCGATTATCCCAACGGCTAGATCATTTTGTGCCCGTGGAAATGTGTTTTAGAACCAAGTTAATTTGTTTTGGATCATAAAACTTCTGATTGGAATAATTTAAAAAATACTGGAAATGTTAGTAAGTGCTTTTGATAATAATTTCTTTTTCTTTAATTACTGAAATTAATTTTAACAGTGTAAACATTTTAGGAAATATTCACTCAAAAAAATGTTAGAGCACGTTATCTGGTTAAGTTAATGCGAGAGTTCAATGTGCTTCCTTTGTTACATATTTAATATTACTCGGTTTAGTCGCATTACCTAATTTTATTTTCGCCGAAAAACAACAGCATTTTGGGACAAAGAAATTATTATTGATGCTCACATGATTATCTTTTTATCTCCGATCCGGTAAAATCATTAAAAACCGCGTTACAAACAGAATAATAAATTTGGTGCTGCTATTATACACGTTATCAGCAACGCAGTTCTGTCAGCTGTTGAAATGAGCCGCATAAAAGCGACATGTAACTACCAGCGCCAAAATACTGCTTCATTTTACTTTCAATTTGTTTACTGTGGGTTCTAATGGAGTCATGGTTTGTTTGACTTATTGACCCAGTGACCGAGCGAAGTGGCGCAATGGTAAAACGTTGGATTCGCATTCGGAAGGGTTCAGTCCCCGACTCCGGCCATCTTTATTTCGGTTTTCCATGTTTTCCCGAAATCGCTCCAGGTGAATGCTGGGATGGTTCCTTAACAAAGGCCATGGCCGACTCCTCTCCTCGTTCCTGTCATTGTACCAAGGTTTTTTTGTCACCGTCTATAATGACCTCGCTGTCGACGTTACATAAAGCCCGCCCACCTTATCGTCTTATCCCAGCGACCATGATGTAACCGAGTTTTTACGCTATAATTCAATTTAGTAAATGTAAGTTAATAAATATCCTCGCAAAAATTAAGTTCCTCCAACACGATTTTTTTAAATAAACGTGATTACATTAATTTTAATAAAATTCTCGGTCCCGGATTTACAAATTGATCATCAGGAATGGAACCACTATTCAAATAATGGTTATAAATCCCATACTTGCTCTCGTCATCTGACACGCATAGTAAGAGTATGTTAAACTAATTTACATTCATTTACAGAAGCTCATAATTTAAGTTTCAGAATTACGAGAATACAATCATGATATTTGTTTAGGTTCAATATAACTGTTGTAATATAAATGTGACTATTACATATAATGGTTTATTGGACCGTGTTATTTACACAAGAAAGGCCAGTAGTTTCTTTTCTTTCTAGACTACAGATCTAGTCAGAAACAAGAAACGCCTGCAGAAGTCATATAGTTACTTAAAGAAATGATAATCAAATTTGTGTTCAAATATGGTGCATTTAATATTCTTGATATTTGAAAGGAATCTATGGTCAAGTGAAATGACTTCTACAGACAGAGTCAGGAACTAGAACTACTAAAGAAAGCTTCTAAAATTTAACTTATTAGTGCAGTGTATGAATACCGTGACCAGATATAAAACCTGACCTACACAATAATACTACCATGACTCGAATCGTTCACAAAATTTCAAAACTGGGTCAGTTTCTGATTCTTAGGACGTAGATTTTCCCTGGACAGAGTTTATTGCTCCGGCATAGCTCTGAACTGGGGTCGCATAATTGGTTACTGAGAATTAAATAGCACAGTTTTCTTATACTCTGATTTAGGAAATATCTACATCTCACGTTTCTAATTCGTTCCGAGATAAACTGCAAACGTCGTTCTATATTTCGGGATTTTCAAATGTTTCTTATGACGGCGAAGTTGAAGTTTGTCTCACCAAAATTCGCCCATCCTTGACATCGTATCCTTGTAGTCATGAAGGAACCGGACATCTAGTGATGGGTGGAGTACTGGGACCTTCTCTGCAGACCTCGTCCTGGAAGCGAATTTCGGAAACCCTCGAAACGTGACGAGGCGACGAACACTTTTTCGCTCGACCTCTCGGTTAGGGCATCAGGTTGGACAGTTCCTCAGGACTCGGATCTTCTTCCAGCACCTCGAACGGAGACGTCTTCTTCATGCGGACTATCTGAACTTGTGACCCACGGTATTTATACTTCAGACGTTGTGAAAGTCCCGCAACAGGATAAATTTTCCAAACCAACGTGGTACTGAAGTGCAGAACCAGTTTTCACTGCAGAATGACGTTTCAATCCTCGTCTATACAGCTAGTTACCTTCCCGTCAATGGTTACGTCCGTCGTGTTTAGTGGCCGAAAAAACGTTCTTCTCTCTTTTTTTCACCGAAAAAATTCTATCACAAAACTCCTTCTTCTGTTTGTTACGAGGTTGATGATTTTTGCGCAGAATTATTTCTTTCTACTATGTACGGGCACGGTCGCCTCAATGCCCAGATCAGGCAAATATCTGGTCATTAAATAAAATAAAATTTAAATCGTCAAAAGACTGTATAAATCACTCACCTGACCATGATAAGTTTACACTCAACCCATAGACAAAGTTCAAAACGTGTTCTGGCTCGGGGATAGTATTTGCATAGACAAAGTAAAAATAGACGATTTCAGCGCCGTCAAAGACTAATAACTTAAATTAAATTTATACATATCTGTAATATGAAGCAGGCGCTATGTTACACTGTACTCACAATTAACATGTTTAGATTGTTTTCGTGGGTTGTTATACACTGACTAAACGTTGTAAAGCATTCTGGATAGTTAAGTTCAAATAATTTTATAAAAGTATCTTCTAATATCTCAGTTTTTTGCTTTGTGCGTCGTATAGGTTATAGGTATATGTGTGTACGTGTTACGGTGACATCAAACACCAACTTGTAAGCAAGGTGAAGTCTATATACTGGGATTGTATACCCTGTTATGGTTATCTTAACTGTGGGCGGGAAACTATAAACAGACTATAAGAGAAAAGCCTAACTAGACCTCAAATATGATTCATTTACCGTGAATAGCAAGTAGATACTAGGACTTCGACAGCAAGGTAATTAGTAACAGAATTAATAGGCATGATATTGGCCACTGCCTTTTCCAAAACTTCTCAGCAGCCAACGTATTATTAGTTTATGTAAATGACGATTACTTTTCAACATGTGGACTAATTTCTGATAACGTTTTCGGCAAAACATAAATTTTTTATACCCGTTACTTTCTATGTAAGAATTTAAATTTTACTCTTGATGCTCGGGTCCAGTAGTACAATCTAACACATCCAGACAAATATGAATATTCTTTGCGAACGTAAATATTATAGAATACTTGATGAGAGTTTTACCTAAAATAAGGTTTTATTCAACATAAAATCCTACACCTTCCATAGCACGAATAAACAAAACATACGACAGCTAGAGTCCAAAGAGAATACATTATTATTACATTCACCCCACCTAGGTCTTATAATCTTCAAGGTATTCAGGTCTTCGACGAACGCGTTCACTACGACGCAGAGCAGGAATA
>PNEQ01134944.1:0-16448 GCA_003012365.1 Medauroidea extradentata | reverse complement strand
ACACATCTACAGCGTCTGTCGAACCTACACATCTACAGCGTCTGTCGAACCTACACATCTACAGCGTCTGTCGAACCTACACATCTTCTACTACTACCACCGAATGTCTTGTTCATCTCTGTGCGGCACACACTGGCATTACTTTTTAAAGCCTGATTTATTATTAAAATTCCCTAGAAATTATGAGTAAATAAGTATTTTAATCCATAAAAACTCTCAAACGTGTACTAATTTTTCCTCCACATTTTTATTGATGAAGGCATTATGCTCTTCTTCTTCTTGCCGCAGAAAATGGTTTTCGTACAAAAGCGATAGCGAGAAATGTGACCGAGCTCCACTGCATATAACTTAACATGCGCAGCGCTATCATTTATGTCGCCAGGAAACTAGGTAAGAGCGCTCTCCACCAGAAGATTAGTAATTGTATCATTGTACCGAGCACTGATCAACTCTAGCTCACTACATCAATAGTAATTTCCCACGAATAAAATATTTTTCGATTCCATAGTTTTCTCGGGGCAGTGTTGTCACATTGTACACGTAAAACGTCACCGTACCACATTTTGCCACTAACATTTTAGTCTACAATTTAACCCAGGATTCGCGTAGCATGCGCGTTTGTTTCTGAACATCCTGTATACACACGTCCGCCATCCGCCATGACACGTAATGTAACAATACTATATTTGAATTTTTTTTAAATACAAGTACTCAAAAATATTCCAAAAACGCAGGTAACTTATATTCAATAATTTTTATAAAAGAAAATTACGTGAGAATACAAAACCATCATTCTGTAGCTTCTGTATCAATTATTTCATTCGTAAGGTCTTAATAGTTTTTACTTTAAAATAACTACTTTTAATACGTGCTTGTACGAAAATTATGGAATAGAGAAATTTGTTTCTAATTTTCTGGGAAATTATTAATAATGTAATGTGTAAGAGTTGAATAGTGCCAGGTACAATTAATTATTATGTGCAGAGCTCCCTTACGGAGTCTCCCTTCCCTGTATAGACTGCGTGTGTGTAAAACCTAATCGATAAAGCTCTAAGGTGGTTCTCATGTAACACAGTTTCCCCCTCTGCACGCAAGTCGTGTGGAGTTTTTCTAGTATTCACTTTCCTATGGGACTCAAGTGATGACAATTATCATTTGTAAGTATAAATTAAAGTCTAACGCGTGATTCTATTTCTGCATTTTTAGAATCTGATCGGCATAGTCTCAAACATTACAGTCTGAATAAGCTTACAGCGTCATACATTGTGCATGTTCTTTTCGTAGACAAACCACTTTGATGCGCGTTAAGCAGTTTCGTCAACAAACTAATACTCCAGCCAGCTGCAAAGCAATTGAAGCGCTGGCACCCCTCCCCACCATAATTACGCAACCTACCTGGCACTTTAATGTGCAACGCGTTTTATTTCCTCACGTGCCCACTGCGTTAATTTGTACGATAAGAGGAGAGGATTTCACAGCACCTTAAGGCTCAGTTTCAGTCGCCATACTGAATTTTGTAATTTTCGTTTTTTTGGAATTCTGAGAAGAAAAATGTTAAATGGGCGACTACACCGCAAAGTCTACTTACCTTGAGCTACAATGCAAGCATGGCAATAGAGCTAGTAGTAGTTTGTCGGGCAAATTACGAATATAAAAAATTCCGCCACACACATTGCGGTGTAATTGTACGTTAACAACTAAATCGCAAGGCCTGTACAGTAGAACAAGGTAAATATAATTTGCGGTATAATAGCATATCTAACATTTTTCTTCTCTGAATTTAAAAAAAAAAAAAACTAAAAATAATCAAATTCAATATGGCGACTGAAACCGAGCATTAAGGGACGAAGTTGTACAAAAAGAAAACACACGTTGGAAAAGGACGGAATATCATTGCTCAGATACCATGATCCTTAAAAACCCTCCATCATAGCTAAAACCAATCTTCCGCCGTACTTCAAAATGAACTAGCAGGATGAGTATGTTAAACTCCGGTATTATCGTGCACAGAACTTTCCTACAACATTAAACATGCAACCTAGCGCTTTAACCACCCAGTGATATAGGCTCCAGTCGAAGGCAATCACTTGCAAATACAGTAAAAATAAAACCTTTCAATTCATATTTTCAACCTCTCGTGACGCACACACACGTAATGGGTGTTCGGGTAATAAGATTCCGAAACTCAGGATATAGTTTGTCTACTCTAATTGTGTAACGCCAACAGTCCTGTGCAATTATGTCCGTAAAAGCTAATTTGTGTTCAAAGCTGCAGCTTGCAAAGCTATAAGAGCAATGAGATGCGATCATGCGTGTATGATTAATTTCATAACGGCAGGCACGCGACTCCGGCCATGTTAACTATTTTGTTAGCGCCTGCGTCATATGCAACTCGTCCCACATGCAAGGATACACAGTAGTGTTTTCCAGGCGTTACACGCCACCAACGACAATTTACAGCATATACGTTCTACGGACACGAGTGCATCTTACGTATGTATTACAACCACTACAGAGATAGGGCAGCTGGAGTTCAGCCAAAAGTTTTTGAACGCAAGCGTTTGTGCGGGGGGGGGACGTGCGTGTGTATGTACGCTAGACCCGTTCAACTAACAACTTTGAGAGGGTTTTTGAAATATTTTTATTATTCACCTTACTCGCCTTTCACTGTACGAAATTTGTTGTAAACTGAGAAACAAAGAGTTTTTCACATTAAAATCATAAAAATTGCAGCTGTAAAGAATATATTATTCCACAATCATTTGGCAAGAATGCAACACCCCGTGGTCGTCATCAGGGCCGTCGAGAAACAGCTAGCGTCCCGCCGACTTGGTGACCTTGAGACCCTGCTAAATTGAATACATCAGATAAAGAAGTGACTAGGGGAAACAAGTCCCGCAAAAAAGTGTGATAAGAAGTACAATAATAATGACAGTTTAGAGAACTCGAGCCCCGCTGCTTCAACAGGGCAACAGCACTCTAGTCAGGCTTGCTCGTCTTCATTGTTAGTCTACAGCCCAGACAACTGCATCCAACGACACAAAATCAGTGAACTATAATCGCGCACGCGCAGACACGAACGAGCTTTATTAGTAAAAATTTGTCTACTGCATTACTTACTGCTTAAATTTAATTTTACGTTTACTCGGTTATAAAATTTCTTAATCATAATAAATGTGAAGAATGCAAACCTAATGCTTGATTTTCATAGCTCAGAGTGAGACAATCTTACTTTTACAAAAATAACGTTTCTTTCCTTCTGCTATTTCTGCGAAATTTCGTTTCAAGTTTTGGTAATTAGTTCTAAAGATCAACCAATTGATATTAATAATCTTTGAATTTTCATGGTAACGTCGTAGTTCATACTTTCTACGGTACGTTACAATATGTTTGACATAATGTAAAACGTCCATAGGATATCTTAACGATACTCAATTGTTCAAATTAATTCAACAAGTTTTTTTTTAACATAGTTTGTCGGCGCCGTGCGCTAGGAAACTATTTAAATGTGAAGTAACATTTACAAACCGTTATTTCCTTTGTTGGAAAGACAAAACGTTAACTTTATTTTCGTGTATTTAAACATCGTGTATTTGTTAACTCTACATCGTCGGATGTTCAGTGGTTCATCAAGTTAAAAATATGAGTACGTAAATAACCTTTCGTACTATACAAATAAATCAAAGTACAACACACGATAGATATATGTACAAGTAGAAGAAACTAAGATTTACGCACAGCATTTCAGTTCAGTGTTTTAGTCTGTGATTTTCATATAATATTTTTTGAAAGGGGAGCGGAAGACAACGATTACTAGTGCTTTGAGTATACGATTACTAGTGCTTTGGGTATCTGCGGGGAATGCGTTTGTGGAATAGGAGACGGCTAGAGATGATGGTTTATCGCGGGAAAACTTGACTATTTGCTAGGCTTCAACGTACGTTCAGCTTATCAAAAGATTACTGGCTTTTCCTTGTACGCGAAGCTACTGCCCTATTTGATTAAGCCAATAAGAATACCGCTATTTTAATATTTGATGCACGTTTTTGGTCTATAGACAGCTACGTTGTGTCAGTGTTTTCAAGGCTATGTTGGCACAAAACATTTTCGCGATATACCATCATCTCTAGAGACGGCAAAATACAAGCCGCCCCTGCGTCTGTACCTAACAAATACCATTCATGGAAGCATGCATGTTAACACAAGACACACATTTCATAACATTAATAAATTCACAACATATTACATAAATA
This sequence comes from Medauroidea extradentata, assembly GCA_003012365.1. Taxonomy (NCBI): domain Eukaryota; kingdom Metazoa; phylum Arthropoda; class Insecta; order Phasmatodea; family Phasmatidae; genus Medauroidea; species Medauroidea extradentata. Next base: position 12,195 of record PNEQ01134944.1, on the reverse strand, counting down.
TGCACTCGTGGAAGAGGATAGCAACAAACCTGCGACACAACTAGCAACGCGAACGCCCGGATAATGGACATCCCTATATTTCACCCAATTGGATACGAACTTCAAGGAAGGAGAGGGAAAGAGAGAGAGAGAATGACGGAGAATAAAAGCAATAAAATACGCGACCACGATCAGAAACAAAGGTCACGATTGTGGAATGGGAACCATCGGTTCAATCAGATCGTGTAGTGGCACTGCAGGGCAAAACTAATGCAGCGCTGCGAGATTCCAAGTCCGACATTTTTCCAATACTCCTTACTTGCCCACTTTCCAGCATATTTATGGCCGTCAGTCGCACCTCGCACGAAGGATAGGAGAAAGCGAGGTTCACGTGTAAGTCGAACAAAAATGACGGTTTCAAGTTACAGCGCTGCGTCTATTTGGTTTGACAATTCCTCGTTTGAAGATATGCTTAACCGACTTCACTAGATTATACAGTAAAATAATCGGTGTAGAGATATTTGACAACGCTGAAGAAGCGTATGCACAGAATGTAACTGTTCCTGTTTGAGGGGCGGAAACACAAATGTCATAAGGGCTACTTTGACACGCTTGACGTGGAACACATGGCCACTAAACGCGACACGCTAAGTTGTACACTGTTTCACTTGTAGGCAGTTGGAACTTTTATAGCCGACACTGTAATTTAATTTGTGGATAGTGACGGTCAGCGCAAACGTCGTATGAATATGGGTGGTAATTTTTTTACGTCATATCCGTTTTTAGCTACTCTCAAGGCTCCCAAAATCATATTTAAAATAAACGTATTGCATTTTTGAAGAGTGTTTCATTTTCGAACATAAACGTATCTGGAATAAGTTTCACAGTTTAATGTAAATAAGGAACAACAAGTGAGAATGACGCAGTGATGGAATGTAAGAGCGTGAACCAACGGGAGTGCTCCGAAAAAACCCACCGTCCAAGGGCAACGTCCGCCACGTTTCCCACTTGCGAAAAATAGGAATCAACCCCACCGGGAGCGGAACCTGGATCGCAGTGGTGGTAGGCGAGTGGCCTAACAACTACACCGCCGTGGCCACAAGAATCAAGAATATTAGAAACCTTAAGTTATATTCAAGAATAGTGGCAACATTTGAAGAGTTCTTTAGCATTGTCCATCCTTAAGAGTTTTCAAGTGTGAACAACTCGTAACTTTATAAAGTTGTAAGAAATAATGTACGATATGTAGACGTTGCATGTCCTTCAAATGAAAAATACATATTGGTTAATATTCCTCTACTGGCATGTTAAAGTTCACATTTGCATATTGCAGCAGTATACATCCAATGAAAACCAATGGACTTGCTAAAATGAATATAATAATTTACCCTGAAATTGAGCGTCACAGACTATTTGTTAAAAATTACAAAAACTTAAAAGAACACATATTCTAAATTTAAAAAAAAAAATCTCAAAATAAAGGACTGTTACTTGATCTTACAATCTTTATTAAATGCATGTGTATGATTCGTATTTTCATAACTGTAAGAAAATAGCTGTGACATATAATTTCAGTGTAAATTATTTAATTCAATATAATCAGTTAGCCTTGGTTGGGCATATGCTGCCGTAACACGTAAAAATTTTTATTCTGACACGCCGTTACTAACACTACGCGTGCAAAAAATTTTTCCATTAAGGATTAGCGTATTTACACAAACGATTTTAAAAAACACCCTTGCGAAGGCAAGTATTTTGCAAGCTATTCACTGACGGTGAGTTAAGGATTTTCCAAGCGCGTATATCAAAATTGTATAGTTTAACAAAATATCATTAGTTTATAGACGATACATATGACCACAGTTTCTTCTTACGAAACCTTTTCGGCTCTCCTAGTTTCTCATTTGTTTCCCTGTACCTAAAAAAATTCAAAATAATTACTATGTGGGATTATACACGTTAGGTTATGTAGCCAATGACATGTCACTTCACCTAGAAATATTTAATTTGAGTAAGTCAATTGGTTTTCACTACTTGCATAGCACCGTAAAATGCAAAATGTTAACTTTGACGCACCGCTAAGAGAAAACTATGCGAGCTGATAGTGTTTCGCAAGAGGAAACTGTACTCGCTAGTACAGAATTCAGTGCAAATATAAAATAACGACACGAATAATCACACGAACACGGAGCAGCGCACTCACCTGGGTTTTGCTGGCGGAGATGCGAGGACTAGCCGGTGGTGAGGCTTGTGGAGCTGAGAACAGCGGGACACATCCTGCAACACAACAACCTCTATTACTTTACCGATAACTACATTATTTCAAGCAATACAGTTATATGATATCATGACTGTTCATGTGAGCGTGCGTGTGTGTTTTGTCATGTAAATTTTAATGTATTGTTTGTTTTAAAGTGAAGAGAAGTGAAGTTATCTTGGTCAGAACTTAAGACGCCCGCCTGCCTGCCTTGTAACCAGTGTTTCAGCGGGCGAGCAGAACGCTTTTATCTAAGAAACTACTAACAGTGTTTCTAATGTGTGCATTTACGAAAAGAACAAATACTTCAAACGACCTCGGAATAGTAGTTTCAAAACATCACGTTAGTTAGAAAGACCATTTCAGAGCCCCTCAAAATGACTAAAAACGGCATTTTCAATCTATTATATCCAAACAACTACTTAAGGGATTCGTGTGAAACTACAATAGAGAGGTGTATTGGACTTTACTTAAAACTTTCCACCAATAAAAAGGTGGTGTCACCACTGGACGTGTCAGTCAGGCGAGTGTCCTACGCTACCACTGCACGCAGTTTCAGTGTCTTGCGGTAGAGACGACACCACACCAGATGAGCCGGTCAACATCGCCCTTCACGGACACCAGGCGGGCGCTTTAACATCTAGGTCTTCAGCGCTAAGGACGAGTAACAGGACGAGAGTAGAGTAGCAACGGAATGAAAGGGCGGGGGACACGGGAGATCCCGGAGAAAACCCACCAACCAGCAATATCGTCCAGCACTATTCCCCACAGGCACAAATCCGAAAATCGAAGCCGAATGGCCATAGTAGAAGGCGAATGCTCTAGATACTGGGCCAACTGCGGCCCCGTGTGTTTTAAAACTGAAATTTTATCGTCTGTGTTTCGTTATTTTAATGTTATTTTAATTTATTTAAAATCTAACAATTCATTATATACAATTGATATACTATGTCTTTATGCCTATGACAATACGACATACATTATTTAGTACTGAATTATTTCATTCTTAACTAAACACATTACCATGGCCTCAAGCTTTTACATTTTCTCTTGTTTGTAGTGCAAGAGATTGCTAAAATGAGCATGCATACAATATTTTTAATGTATGGAGTACTGGGTATATCATTTGTTTTGTGTAATTTTTGAAGTATTTGCCATGTTCCATAGCTCGAAGGCTTTGCCTGCGTGCAGCTCAGCGGAATTAAATATAAAACACGTGCACGCACTAGCATTGTACCATACACAGCTGTGGTTTCTTTCACATTCCCTGCGGCCACCACATATCTACGAACCACACACACATCCACACAACGCAACCCCAGCACACCTAATTAACATATAGCTGAAACGTTTTATTTCCGAGATTAAAAATCTAATTTAAAAAAATTAACATTAATAATTCACAATCGTTTTGTTGAAACCATTAAAACGTCCTTAAATATGTAGAGGAAATACTACGCAACTATTCTACCGAGAAAACACAGCCAAGGTCATCAGACACGTTTCCAAAATGTAAAAAGTTGTAGCGACTCAACCGTAAATCGAACCCGGACGACTGTATCAAGAAGCTAGTCTGAACATTACACCACCACGTTACAAAACTGAAGATGCGTCCCTTAAGGCGGCCGCCTACCTCACGCTTCAATGCTTTGCATTGTGTTCGTAAACAGGTTTTTTTCTTCGAAAATATTCCACGTGTACCCATTGTGACAACAAACGAAAAGAAAACACACTTCAGAGACAAGATCGGAACATTATTGTTAAGACGCTACGCTCACTGAAAGCACTGTTTCTAAGCCCTCCAACATGGCTAAAAACGGCCTTTTCACACTGCCGTACTTCAAAAAGTACTAACGGGATGTATGTAAAACTCGATTGCGACCTGAACTGAACTTAGTTGCAAACTTTCTACCAGTAAAATTACATGGTCACCGCTTAATGTCCCATGGTAAAAACCGTTCGGCGGGAAGCTAGCACGCTAGTTCAGCGCTTGGATCGTTGAGGCGATGCGTCATTTAATGCGCGCTTCAAGGTCGACCTTACTGCTCCGTCGCTTTTGAGCCTCCCACGCGCGGGTAGGCGGCGCCCTTAAGAGTGCAATACATTTTGCCTACGTTTTAAAAATATACTGAACGTTTGTACGGTATATTGCAGTAATAACACTTAAGTAACTAATTAAAAAGTAAATCGCGAAACATTTGCCTAAATATCAAACTTATTTCACAAAGATTTCAAAACAAAATACGTGATTAATTATTTTTACGTACTTATTTACTAGTAACAAATTATTACCCTGACCTGGAACGAGTTATATTTTTAATTGCTCCTCAAACTTTATTGTATAAACACACAGATAAGGTTTCACCTTTCTTAACACCCCTAACTACATATTGTATTCCAACAAATCCAACTCGAGTTTTACCTACCTTACTTACAAATTGAATAGGGATTCGATGTTAAAAACTAATTAATTTCCAACGGATCAATTTCCAAGATTATTCTTTTGAGAAACGAAAGAAAAAAGTGGCTTACGTGACATTCTGAAAAATATTACAATAGAAAGGGCACAGACACTTTTCGTAATTATTGTAATTATGTTTTGAAATATAATTTTTAAGTAACCTTTTATATATTAAATACTATAAATAATATAAATAAAAACTGCAAACGTGTTTCATATATACATAATGTATATTATATATAATATATTATTTATATTATATATGTGTGTATATACACACAGGTATATTAACAGTGAAGTAATTAGTACTAACGTAAATTCCCTATTTAACGGCTATTATCCATTACTTCCATTGCTTATGTTTTTATTTATTTACCTAAACGAGAGCAGATAACGACGCAAACACTGTCTCCCAGTTTCGTAAAACAATAGATTTTACTATGGAACAACGAACTGTTCTTGTGTGTGTAATGTTTATATGCATGAATGTGTGCATGAGTGAACGTATGTGTGAATGAATGAATGTATGTATGTATGTATGTATGTATGTATGTGCATGTGTGAATTTATGTATGCATGTATGCATGAGATCGAAAAACTCACACCGTTTGACCGATCACCATGAAACTTGTCACATATGTTATTTTATCATGGAAAAGGTTTCAATCCTATCCATTTTACTTCAATCGCCAACTCGCTCCCAGATGACGCTGCTGCGTATCAATTGGTATAATTATATTAGAACACGTAGAATATTTTAGCGGTAACAATTTTGTCTTAACTCGCCGCTATATGACGTTGTAGTGCATGGACTTCTATACCTAGCTTGTCATTATGGCATATAGAGGGCATAAGGTGTGAGGAGAGGGGGTTCGCAATTTGACCTACATCCATTTACGCATCAATTTATATATTTTTGTTTATTTATTACATACATAAACTGACAGGACGTCTACCGGGTTCTACTAGTAAAACATAAACAATTAAAATGTAAAAAACAAAAAACTTTTTCCCCGGCGACTTGGAGCCTGTTATTGAGGAGCGGAATGAAGCGGTGGATGAGCGCGAACAGACAGTACAGCTACAGTACGTGAGGTAGGTCAGTGGCCGCTATCACGCTGTCCGCCTCGTCTCGTCTCGTCACGACACGAGCTGCTACATCGGGCAAGTAATATAAGCTACACCTGTGTTTACCACATACCTTCCCAGCTCTAACCTGCGTGTAATGACATCCGTAAACCTTTCGCGCGCACTTTTTCTCATAGTATACTCATTTTAAAATCAAAACGCGAGTATTTTTTTGAAATTATGTTATTATAGAGGCCTAGGTATTATCATATTAAAATTATAAAAATTAACAGTTTTTCATTTTTCTAGATTTTTTGGTTTCAAGCCCTTAGTTTCCTGTTAAAAAAAATTTTTTTTCTACTCGAAATTAAAGCATACTACCGCACAGTGCTACATAAATAAATGTCCGCTGATAAATTATCTACTCGGCAAAAAAAAAATATAATCGAATGTTGATGTGTAGTTGAGATGTTACTGAGTATTCAAATCGCCCGCTCGACATCAACATCGTACCTTTCCATACCATATTCAAATTATAGAATGCAATGCATTCCGTTACGGCACACATTCCGAGTAAGAGGAAGGATAATGAAAGTAGGTTGATAAAGGACACGAAACAGCTGTTCAGTCAGATTCACATACGGTTGCACAGGGTCTGAAGTCCTGATTATCTTGACCTATTAAGATCGTAAATGTGTAAACTACATCACGTCTTCTATGTTTTTCTGGTTTGTTAAACTAAAAACTACAAAATTCCAGTAGGAATTTGAGAGCGCTTTCTGAAGAATCTGAATAGGTATATTACACAGGTTTATTTCGGAGTGTAATGGCAGCACATGAAAAAGGCAAAAATGTGTTTTAAACTTGTCCGTAAATTACGTAGTGGGAGTATTAACTACCGCTGAAATAGGCGATTCGGGATGAAGTGTGCACTCAAGAAAACCCTGCTATATTTCTATTTTCAGCCAATTCGCATCTTTCCGCGCGTACCGGCTAACGACAGGAAATGTCGAACTTCTCTGGACACGTCACTTGATGTTTGAGCGTGTAAAATACCTAAATTACTAAAGTGCAAAACGAGACGCATGCATTGGCTTTTACTTCATACTATACACAAATATAATGTTAAGATCATCACATAGGAAAAAGAGAAAAAGGAAAGCCTTGCACGCCAATTTGACGCGCTGTGAATAGAGCGTTGTACTCTGGTTCTTATCACTCCGCCGCTCCCACGCGACAAACACGGAAATCTGTAAACGATGAAGACTCTTCGTAAGTAAAACTACTCGCGAAAGCACAAAGTCCAACACAGGTTAGCAAACACACGCACGCGGCGTACGCACATAGTTGTAGGGTAGTGGAGGGGCGACTGCTTTCTTCCTGCCCAGGAGGGTGTTCTGTATTCATGAGCCGGAAACGATGAGTAGGGGGGGGGGGGGGCAAGATTTATAACTGAGCTGTGAGCAGGCCCTGTGGAGGGTAAAGAGCAGTGGCGCTCGTCAACGACTGTGCGGTACTGTCTGTCAAGTTGGATACATGACGGCAGGATGCTGGGGGGCTGAAGACTCCACATATCACTACCGCATTGACCTCCAAGGGATTGGCCCCGAGTTTGCACATTTTTGACGATAATTATTACTTAAACAGGAGCAGATACTGTAAAATCGCTCTATAACTTTGTCACAGCTGGTTTTACGGCGACAAAATACTACATTATGGTGGCAAATTAGTTAACTAACGAACTTTCCTTTTATTGAGACTAAATACATATGATGGCTAATTACACTTTAACGAAATTTCTTTAGAATTTGTATATCAGCTGAAAGTTTTTAACTGTTAGCCACGAAAAATTACATTAGATAGTAAAATTAATTTGCAACGAAGTTTCGGAGCAATTTTACGTTACTGGCCATCATCTGGGTTTAAAATAATAATTATCAGGAAAGCCGAGAAACTCGGGTGCACGACCGCTGCCTACCCTGGAGCTCTGACGGGAGCAATGATAGGCAGTTACATATTAAATCATATATATGTGGCTCAGTACCTGTCGAACCTGACATCTCTTTTTTTTGTTCATCTCAGTGTGGTCCACGTTGCTATAGGGCCTTTTAGGCTGTTTTTTAACACCATGTAAATTGTAACCATACAAGAATTTTCATTCTCAGAAACAAGTGAGCAGAACTGTAGACATTACAATAACTGCACAATTAATAAATTAAGACTATCACTCGTAACGCCGTAAAGTTCCTAAAACGATATCCTCATTCAAAAAAACACGAACCATGGTTGAACCTACGAAACCAAACAGATTCAGTATCAAGTAAAACTTTTCAAACATTTTCACAGGTTGTAAAATAAAATTGTTTAACGATAACGTCGAAGCTGATTTAAAACATGGTGCGAAAGTTTAAACTTTATAGAGACCCGAGGTACGTCAACCGCGACCCCCGTGCATTTTGTTAATTCATCTAGGGCTCGAGAAGGGTAAGTGATTTGTGCCCTTGGCTGAAGGGGACATCCTAGAGTACATATTCTGCCTTGCTGTGAATTCGAATAGCGTAGTGTGACGTCACGTCCGCGACGCATTATTCAAGGGCTTGAAGTGTGATTAAGGGCCAAATGGAACACGACTGATATAAGCAACAACTCTGGTAAGTGTGCGCTTCCACGTTACCGTCAATAAATAACGCACTAGCCAAATACCTGTATCAGTACTGTACTTTATGCAAGGTGCTACTGGGATAAGATACTTTTGTCCCACGGAAGTAAGATAGACCTCAAGCTGATGGAGTTTTCATCACTTAACAACCAGTGATGGCTATTTATGGAGGCCATAAAAGAAACGGAACAGAGAATGTGGGAAGAGATTGGCTAAAGGCGATGCAGAGATAATGAAAGATAATGTCTGGAAATTACGTTTCCTGACTTGGAAGGTGCCCATGCAGGTATCAGAACCATTTACAAGACCGAGGGGAAAAAGATGGGAGGGGGAGATGATATAACCGCTAAGGATACAGTATGGTACCAAATTTTCTAAACACTGAGGAGAGTTGGACGTTGATCCGTTATACGGCTATGGAAATATTTCCTGCACAAACAATCGCTAACAGTTGACAAACTATGTCGGCGTGTTAATCCACAATTGGCAGGAAGATAATGAACTTAAACCCGCAATTTTCTTAGAAATTCTTACACCACGCGTGTTTTTATTTATCATGTGTGTAACATGAAAGTAACATTGCTTGCCTAACTTGCACTTTTTAATAGTGTTCGTTCGGCATCATACTCGACTCACATAAAACATTTTTTATTTTCTTCATTCCTGCCAACCGCTTGACTACTAGACTTCCTGGATGTTGTGTAAAGTAGGAAAATTGGCGTCTGTCAAGGTTAGTTAATTGTACACTACTACTGCCCTAGCAGAGAGGAGATGCCTTCGAGCTCATCCAAGAATACCTGTGCGGCGCCAATGACTTTCATTCCCCACACAGAGTTCCGATACTATCTTATAAAAACCAAGCTAACTTATAGTGCTACACAAATTACATACCGAATATGACAAATCAATCCGGATAACACTAAATATTTTTATTCGTAAGTTACCTAAGTGATACAGAAGTAATATATTCTTTGACTCTGGGGAGAACGTTCCAGCCATAAAACTTAAAGGGGTAACGAGAATTCAGTCCAGTGCTGTCTTATTTGAAAGACGCTGGCCTCCGATAACTTCTGGAATGAGGAGGCATAGTAAAATATTCCATGGTAATTAATATGTGACTACTCGTTAACGGGGCCGCGGTGGTCAGACCTATTGCCTCCCACCAAGGCGATCCGGGTTCGATTCCCGGCGGGGTCGGTCCCCGAATTTTCGCATGTTTCGGACAATGCCGTTGGTCAGTGGGTTTTCTCGGGAATCTCCCGTTTCCCCCCACCCTTTCATTCCAGGGCCGCTCCATACTCACCTCACGTCACCCCTCACCAGCGCTGAAGACCTCGATGTTGAGCGCTGACCAAACTCTCTCACTCACGACTCGTTAACACAGTGTTCGTCTTGAGGCACCTTATTTGGGCATTCTAGAGGATTTCATTTCGATGAACTCGCTTGCGATTAAAGTAGCCGCCTGGATGAATGTATTCTGCACGTTCGAGGCCTAGAAGTGCGGAAGCGATAAGGACGAGACAACATGAGCATCACGCCTCTTCATAGCCTCTAGGCGCAAGTCATTGGACTGAAGTGGTTTTCTCGCCGACAATACGCCTGTATGAGACTTTTAGTGATGACCCTGTTACTTTACGGCGTAATATTTACGACTAAGGTGTATTATACAAGCATATGTTTTTTTTTCTTAATTTGGGCCGATATTTACGTAACCGAAAAAATAGCAAAAAAATTCCCATTTTCGCCTTTTTTGGACGCTACAAAATATGCTTTCATAAGTACTGGTGAACATGATATGTGTACATATACGTGTAACGTTCTTTAAATGATATTCCTAAACAAACGTCACACATGTGCGATGAGCCGTTCTCGAGTACTCGGGTTACTGTCGAAGCTCTGCAACCCACTCGATGCTTAAAATAAAAGCTATGCCCGCCATGCGCTTCTGTGTTTTGGGGAAATATGTTTTTTTTTTTTATTTTTTTTTTTTTCCACACGCATCCTGCCTGTGGATGTACGAAACACTTGGAGACGAATATGCCACTGTTACGACACCACGCCAGTGTTTCGAAGTTCATCAACACAGCTGAAAACGACCTTCCCAGACTGTTGTGCATAAAACTTTACAAATCGTATGCATAAGAAAATATAGTGATATTTTAGTGCATTGAACTTTGTCCAGGTAGCCGCTTTAAAGTTCCACGATAAAACCAGTTCGAAGGAAATATGCATGCTGATTCACTACTAGGTCTGTAGTGACAAGTTCGCATTTTATGCGTATGTTACGATCGCCCTTACAGGGTAAAAACTCCCTAAAATGTTTAGGAAGTAATTAACCTAAACTCAGTACAGGAATGTTACCATGTTTCTTTCCTGTATATATGCAAACATTTACAGTTGTTGCAACACAAGCGTCTAGCAACTTTAGTATAAATTTAACTGTGTCCTAAAAAAGTTTAGGAGTGCTACCACGGATGTATGCGTAACAATTTTACCATACCGACTTTACTTAGCGCTCCTATACGCACGTGTGACAAATTTACGAACTGTTTTTAGAGTGGAGCCTTCAAGGAGCAATACTGGGTCGACCGCAGGCTGGTTTCACACGTTGCAAGATAGATGCTTAACTCGTGCAATCTGCTGAACTTTCGCGAGAAATTCTTGCCAAGATCTTATGCAAAGCACGTCTTGCACCAAATGAGAAGATAAAATAATGCTGTATATTTTGGAGCTAGACGCTGCAAGTTGAATAGAACTTGTGACCCTATTGGCAGTTCTATTTTGGTCAATGTGCATACGTATAAGAAAGAAAATACTCAGGTGTATGCGGCGGCGAACACCCATACCGTAAACATTCTTAATAAAGCACTCATTTTCTCTCATACAATGTACACTCGACTGAAACGTACCTACCGGGAATATCAATTAATTCTGGAAACAAAAAATAACTTCTGTATCGCAACCGTGCGTCAAATTCTTGAGCTATAACTGTTCGTAGCCTACAAAATTTTGAAGGAAACCTTTGGATCGTGTGTAGTCATCTTTACCGCCCATGCGCCTCTCACCTTGGACGCCCTTAGACATTGATATGTACCAGTCTCTTAGAGTATAGTTAGAATGACATTCCTGCCAACCTACGCGTAAAAAACCAGCTCCCATCACCAACCATTTTAAAATGCACCTAACGTTGCTACAGACCCTTACAAAGTCATTAACTGTATTTACTGCTGGATAAATTTTCCTTCGTGTGAATTTTGTATGGGAAAAACTATTAGAAGAGTGTATGTGGGCAACATTAAAAACAGGAAGCTTACTATTATTTTCTGGAAAAAAAACTTGATAAAGAACACCAAAATACAGAAATTATTCATGTAAGATATTGAATTTTCTATAGTAAGTTTATCTAACTACATAGTCTTAATGTAAGCTGAGCAGGAGCGTAATTTTCATAGAAAATTTACCATTCTTAATAGCGTAGTACACAGTTTTCTTTTGACTCCAAACAGGGCATTAGACATAAGAAATTTTCATGGACGATGAAAGAAAACAACACCATCAATTCAACATTAGGAATATCGTTGCAAAAACCACTTGAAAGTGTGGATCTGCTATTCTCACTCAGGGAAAGTCCTTAATTCTTTATGATGTTCGCTATCAACACACGCAACACATTGACCAGCTCGATGCAAGCTATGTCCGGTAGCAACATGCGCAACGCACCGACCAGCACGATGCAAGCGATACCCGGTAGCAACATGCGCAACGCACCGA
>PNEQ01134943.1:0-16444 GCA_003012365.1 Medauroidea extradentata | reverse complement strand
ACTTGGCGCATAATTTGCTTAAACATTGCGTTACTGCGTGTCGTAAAACGTGCGTTTCACAAGTGAGCACGATAATAGCGCTACCTATTTTCCAAGTGTAGAAACATTTGTCTCCGGGTATGTCGAACTTGGAAAATAAATAGACGTTCGTGTATTACGTAATCCCGGAACTCCTAATTTATTTTTACCGCATATACTGGCTGTGAAAGTGATTATTTTCCATCACTTATATATGTAATTCTCGACGATTTTAGGTAAGAACGTCGCAAAATGGCGTTTTTGGAACAACGTCGGTATATGCTACGGTGCCGCTATCTATCCGCCATCTTGTGAACGTTCGTACGGTTGCGCTATCTGTCAGCCCTGCACGCTACTAGTATCTACATTCTCGTACAATTCAACAACAACGTCGAGGGAATGTTTTTACGTTAAGTTATATAAAACTGTGCAATGAATAAATACGTCCGCTTATTCCTTCTTTCTTTGGTGAATAATTTACAAGGGCATTTTACAAGTAAGGAATGCCTACTTTTTTTTCTATTAAACGCTACGCAAATCGGGCTATTCGCTCGTGAGAAGGCACTCGACAGCTCGGTTTTCTCTTTTTTTTTAGGACAAAGGTCGATCATATCTATTGTTAAGCAGTGTTCTTTAGATCGTAAGACGTCTGCCTATTGATATAAATTTATATTTAAACTATCACTAGCGTTATTTTTCCGTTAAATGCTACGGAAGTCGGTCTATTCGCTCGAGAGAAGACACTCTGAATCACTATTTTCTCATTTTTTTTAGGAAAAGGATTTCATATATATTGTTTAGCAGTGTTCTTTTGATCATAAGACGTCTGACTATTGATATAAATTTGTTTTTAAACTATCACTTGCGTTATTTTTCCGTTAAATGCTACGGGAGTCGGGCTATTCGCTCGAGAGAAGACACTCGGAATCTCGATTTTCTCATTTTTTAGGGACAAGGGTCGGTCATATCTACCGCTCAAGAATGTGGCGTCTGGCTACCGATGTCAATTTATGTTTACATTATTACGTTAGTTAATTTCCCGCAAAACGCTGCGGAAGTCGGGGCCTAGAGACACTTTGCAGAAAAATGCAAATTTAAAATTTTCTATTTTGGAAAGGGGGTGGGGGAATAAGCCGCTATCGAATTTACGAAGGTAGCGATTTTATGAATGTGATGAGAGGAACCGTGAGTATTCGTAAAATCGGGGGTCTAGTGTATGTTCGAACCTGAATAAGTTATAACACCCTGCAACCTTGGCAAAACTATGTGATACGGCCATTACCTAAAGGAAGGAAACATTTATGTCCACTCTCAAGTGTACTTCTCCAGCTTTAAAAAAAAACAACTTACTAGACATGTGCAGATTCGTTCCCGTTCAATACTGTGACTTCTACAAAAGTCTACGTGCTCTTGAGTGATTACTGTAATCATGCAGGATATTTGTCAATAATGAATACTAATGTAATTAAATTCTTGTTTTCGTTTACATAACTGACACCATAAGGGACATTGGCCCAGTATAATGTATAGTTTTTGTTTGTGTTTCTACTCTAATTTATAACTATTTGTATGTTAGATCACTATTACATTTGTGCTGTTTAGAGCCTTTTTCCGCTAAAATTCATTTTCTTAAGCTGATAGTGGATACTTAAAAGTAATACGAGTAATATTGCACATGAATTGTTTACCTTACGTATTTTTTGCAGAAAGTTATGCTCCTTATGTCTCAAATGTTTTTTTTTGCTGTTGTGAACAATTAATGTTTTTTGGGTTTGGTCACTTTTTGGGGTAACTATTCAATTATTAAAATGGGCTGCTACATCTGTATTTGAAATAAAAAAAATAGCATCACTTGCGATGGATACATTTGCTAGATAATGGCCAACTTCTCAAGAACTGTGTCACAGCAGTACTTGTAAACTCAAGCATCAGCAAACCAGGCATCCGTGTTGCAGTGGAAACCCTCTTTAAACCTCCAATATGGTTCAAAAACAAAGAAAAATTATAAGCACAGTCTTACGACATACATTTAGATCAAATAATGACAGTTAAATAATGTAAGGCTGACAGCCTCAAATTCATTAGTTGTATGGTTCACAGAGACAGAATTGCCAAAAGAAAATTAACTAATAAAGACCTTATGTGAATTATTGTAGTCATGTGATATTGGTTTATTTAAATAACAAAAACTCTTCTTTGGGTAGGATGCCATTTCATAGCAACGCAAAGCTAAAATTCCTTGTACCAATCATTTCTTCAGATATTATATGCACAACATGGAATCAGTTTGAGTAAAAAAATTTACACAACAAAAGGCCTTACAACTAAATTTTGTATTAAATGATAAATAAGTTCATAAATATGTTCATCACAGTAGACTGGGGCATGAGAGCAGTAAGGCAACTCTGCCAAGCCGAACCGGGCATCCATACTCGAAAATACACTCTTGATGCTATAGTGATGCAGATGCCACCACGTTACCATTGATTTTGCAACACACAATCCTCGAAAACTAGTTGCGTAGATGAACCAGATTTCCTTGTCAATCTGAAGTGGTTTTTGTAAGCTGGTATTCTATTGGAGGATTTAGCTTTTGGAATAGAGATACAAATATAATACAAAAGTGTAAAGAAAAAGAAAATGCGCAAAAGGGAAATAATATAAAGTTTGTTGAGGTCAAGCACTTTACAGTATACTATTGCTATAGATATTTTACTTTTGATACCACAGTGAAATATTACATTTATTCTGAATGTACTCGCCTGAAAATGTAGTTGACGTAATAAATTCTTTGTTTACACCAAAGGTATCTGTTTTTAGAAAAAAAATCCCAAATTTTTAAATTAAAAATTTTGTGGACCTCTTTGGGAATTAGATTAATCTTGCCTGCAGTTGTCGTCTTGATTACCACCACAGCCTCCACCACCACCCGGCCATTATTTATTTCTGTTAGTGATCATTTCTATACACAAAAATTTTTTATTCTCTCAAGTATAATAGGCTGCATGATGCATTTTATCAGTTTTATACAAATTTACGAGTGTTATTTATTTTTCAACCGCCAATGGGCTGTAAAAAGAATGAATTGTAAAATGATTGTATGGTCAAAAGATATGTATGTCTTTCAATTACACTTAAACATAATCACCACCCAGATTGAGACACTTATATCAGTTTGCATGCTTTGCAATACCCTCTGCAAAGAAAGTTGCCGTCTGCCTGTTTTGCCTTGTTCGTTGAAACATTTTGGACATGGTACGCATGCGAAGTTCATCAAATGTTGTGATTGCAGTTTAGTTCTTTCATGGGACGTCAATAAAGTGATAGCAAGGTAATTGTAACACAGCACAATTTCGTACCCCTTCTCCCTTACCACTTTGAATTGCCAAACCAGCACATCATTTGAGGCTGGGGGTATGTCAACATGTCTGCAACAATAAACTGTAGACCAAACACTAGCTGCATGTAGTCATTTGATTTTTTCAGGCAGAAGGGCACAATGCAGCAGAAGTCCATTGCAGAATGAGTGTTGTGTATGGTGAAAACTTTATATGAGTGATGGTGTGGTGCAAGTGTGTTGCCGAAAATTCTGTGAAGGTCATACTCACATTCATGACGAAGGTGGCCAGCAAAGGAAGTCACTAGCAACGAATGAACTGGTGCAGCATGCATGTGGAATGCATTTGTTTGTAAGAGATGTTGAATCACAATTACAGAATTGGCCAAAGAATTTTCGCACTTTTCATTGTTTGCATTGTACACCATTGTTGGAGACAAACTGGGATACAGTTAAACATTGTGCACGGTGGGTACCCAAGATGTTTACTGACCTCAACAAGAAGCGGTGAATGGCATTGGCCTTGTAATTATGCTGTGGTACACAGACAATGGAGAACAGTTTTGAATCAAATTGTGTTACAGGAGATAAAAAAAAAAGGATTGGATTGTTTTTAACAGTGAAGATATATAACTTCAGTCACAGTCCCATTCTCCAAACTAATCTAAAATCTTTCAACTGACATTCAGCTCCAAGAAACTAATGGCTACAGTGTTTGGGGATTACCAAGATGTGCTACTGATTGATTTCATGGAACCAAGGACAGCCATGAATGCTGCTGCATACTGTGCGACATTATAACGACTATGCCAATCAATCTGCAACAAATGGAGAGGAATGATGACATTGGGTGTATTCTTTCTTCATGACAGTGCTAGATCGCATAATGTTTCCATAACCCAACACTCTTGCAAGTTTCTGATGAGGAGTGTTTGATCACCCTTCTTGCAACCCAGAATTGGCACCTTGTAACTTTTTCCTTTTCCCAACGTTAAAAAAAGTGGCTGGAAGGATGACACTTAAACAGCAATGACAGACTGTGGGACACTGTCACAACAAGGTTGAATAGGCAAGCAGAAACTTTCTTCTTTGAGGGTATTGTAAAGCTGGTGCATAGGTACGATTAGTATCTCCATCTACTTGGTGATTATGTTGAAAAGTTGCTGAAAGATGTATGTATCTTTTGACAGTAAAAGAGTTTTACACTTTATTCCCGTTTTTTTACAGCTCGTTGGAGGTTAAAAAAATCTTTATATTAACCAGTTTGCAAGTGCATAGGGTTTCTAGTAACGAGCCATTTACGTACAAATTCTATACGCTTGTGAATGTTATACAATAGCTGCCTGTAGCACTTGTTATGTGTTGGCGCATAGAGCTTGTGGCTTCTGTAAATAGATTTTTTTTAGTTCTGTTTGCAAAATAGAAAAAAGAAGTTTGTGATGTTACTGAGCATCCTTTTTAATGTTGTATTTGTCAAATCTATATGTATGTTTTTAATTAATTTTTTAAAATAATTTTTAATTTGGTTTGTTTCTTTCATTTTGAGAAGATTATAACGTGTCTTTTGGCTTGTACCAGGAAAATTTTTGTGTAGCTCAACTTGGCTTACAAGGTAATTAAAATGGAAAGATTTTTACCGCTTGCCAGCTCAACAGCTATCAAGTAAAGGATTTCTTTATAATAGTTATACGAAATGGTTATCCACAGGACTGTATCTATAACCTTAAAATTTGTACCTATGTAATTTTACTTTGTGAAAGTAATAAAACTTTTAGGTGATATTATCCATAAAATTTCTCATAGATACATGCAAGAAATGCTGAATACTGTTTCATAGAAAAATCTTTTCACTTTAATGTAAACAAGTTTATTTTTAAATTAGCTGTTTACTTTATCACCACATTTATTTCGGTAGTTTTTATCTGAAGTTATTCTTAAGATCAAATAGTGTTTCAAAGACATTTAAGATTCAAACTTAAATCTTCAATTTTTTTATATCATTAAGAATTGTTTATGTGAATATCTTGAACACCATGCATCTTTATAAAAAGAACAAATATATGGATCAGATTAGTTTAACTGTAACAATATCAATTTGTAGCCAATCAGATTTACTACAGCAGTTTTATTTCTCATTGTGTAAATTCATTAAGGCACACAGTAGAACTCCAATTTTTCAAATTTCTATGGTTCCTGAGAATACTCTCGTAAAATCACAGTCGTTGCAAAATAAAAACTAAAGCAATATTTACCCCAAAATAATTTTAAAATTTTGTTTGAAGCAGGTTTTTGCTTGAGTTTCATATGTAATTGTCGGTGTAAAGTAAAATACTTTTTTAACAAATTATTACTTTAATTTAATAGTTGGACGCCTTCTGAATATGAGTGTAAAAACACCCTTCTCATGCCTCTGAAAATTAAAAATTATTGAGCAGTGCAAAATTTCATAGACCCAAGTTTATCCATTAGTAAATAATACCCTCTCATTGGTTATTAAAAATAAGTTTTGAGAGTCCGTATCATAACTGGCTGCTCTTGGGATACCAAACGACTGATCAAAAATATATATATTTACATTAACATGAAGCCATCTTTAGAATCAAACATTCCCCCCCTCCCCTAATTGTACAAGTACAATCTCTGGTTTTTGCTGAAAAAATGTGTAACAATGTAGTAGATGTACGTATGTTTAAATTTGCATACGCCATTTGTTAGTGTATCCGGGCCTCTATGTGCTTGTAAGGAAGCCAGGCAGTGGCGACTCGTGGGTTGTTGCCAGGTAGGGGTGTGCGATATGTAGACATGTCGAAGTCGACATCGACATGTAACACATGTCGATGTTTCAACATTTATCTGATAATATTTTTGATATGTCGATGTCGATACGTGTCGGGGTCGACATGTATCGGGGTCGACATGTGTCGGGGTCGACATGTATCGGGGTCGACATGTATCGAGGTCGACAGATGTGTCGAGGGTTGACATATGTGTGGAGGGTCGACATATGTGTCGAGGGTCAACATTGTGTCGAGGGTCGACATATGTGTCGAGGGTCGGCGTATGTGTCGAGGGTCGACATTGTGTCGAGGTCGACGTATGTGTCGAGGCCGACGTATATGTCGAAATCGACATATGTTGTGGTGTATTGGCTTTCTGTGCATATGCGTGTGACAGGATAGGGCTCGCTACGTCTTCATATTACTTTATTTACCTCTGTTCGCTTTCAGCACACGCGTGGGCTGGGGCCTGGGAACTGACGCCAAGAAGGTATCCCACACATTTTTCCTAATCGAAGTAAGGCGGGTCCAGTCCACGTGTTCGCGGTCTCATGCTTCAGTTTCATCTTCGTCATCGCGTCGCGTGTATTGAGCTACGTTCGGTTTAATTCAGCGTTGTACCACTAATTTATAGCATAATTTTTATTGAAAGTTACAACTATTTTCCGTGACGTTCATATCGTCATGACGGATGAAAGTCATGAGACGAATGTTGTTTGTGTTGATGTAAATGATTGTGAGACCATACACGAGTCTACCACTACCCGCGGGAGTCCTTATTAGAACTTTATCATAATATTTAAAAGATCAAAAGGCCAAGTGTATATAGTGTGGACACGTTGTCAACCGCATTTAGGGCACCGACCACCCACGTATTAGAAGCTGAAAAACTACGGAGCTGTAAGGTTGACCTTGAAGCGCGCATCAAATGTCGCGATGCCATTACGAGCAACTAAGTTCAGTGCAGGTCGCAATCTGAGTTTCACATACGTGCGGTTAGTACATTTTGAAATACGGACGTCTGAAAAGCGCGTTTTTACCCATGTTGGAGGGCTTAGAAACAGTGTTTTTAATAAGCATGGTGTCTTAATAATGAGGTTCCGACCTTGTCTGGTGTTTGTTGTCTTTTCGTATGTTAGTACAATGGGCACATGTGGAATACTTCGTAGAAAAATCCTGTTTACGGACACACTGCAATGCATTTGAAGCATGAGATAGATGTCCGCCTTAAGAGGAATACCGCCAGCATAAAATCGCATCTCAAATCGAAACATCCCCTTAGTTTATTTCAAATTTCATGTAATCGTAGAAACGAGGACACAGATTTCACCATTTCACAAGAACCTGGTCCATCTATAAGGTATTTCAACTGAACTGAAAATATATCATTAAAAATAGTTTTTTTATTTAGCTTTTCTGACAGATTATTTATAATATAATAATAAACATGAAACTACGTATTTTTTTTTAATTCATGCTGTAAGCTAGCTAAAATAGTTAATTTTGTTAGTGTTTCAAGCAAAAAGGAACGAAAACCTGCGAGCTAATTGCTAATTTTAAGGCTGCTAACTGTGCACATGGAATGTTTCATTTTTATCTTATAAAATGTAATGTGAAGTGAAAGTGAAAATTTGAGACTCCCTTTCTTTCAGTTTGAGTAAATTTTATAACTGTACTATAATACCAGCATTTTTGTTTTTGCCTTCTCTTAGACCTGTAACAGTAAATTAATAAATTGCATAAGATTTATGACTGCTTGTAAAATTTAAATCAAGCAGTTAGCACTATACGCTTAAAATATGTTTGCAAGTACAAATTAAATTTACCCTCATAAATTTGGTATAGCAGTAAAATACATACTGGTCATGGGTAGTGTTAATATTTGATGTTCATACTAACTGCACGGTTACGGTTTTGCCCGCTACTATTTTTCTTAAAATTGACAACTTCATTTTATTCTTAAAATAGAAAAAGAAGCAGGACACATTACCTAATACGTAACTGTGTATCATATTATGATAATCACTGCCGTGGCGTTGTCTGCAATTATTTTATTTCAAGTGTTTTGGTAAACCAAACAAAATAGTGGGAAGCTGTGTCTAACTTGTGCGTACCCTACTTTGCACACTTTTTAAAATTAAATACATTATGGAATTTTCAAACAAAAAAGAAAATAAGACACAGTTCTTAATGCAGTAAAACCCCTCCAAAGCGGAACTGGGCAATATCCAGATGTATTTCATTTTTCCCTCGTTTGGGCAGCTTTCCTTTTTATACAGGCGTGTAGTAGGCAAGAAAAAATTTTTTTTTTATGTTCTCAAAAAATTTTTTTACTTGCAATATAAAACATTATAGTAACCTAGATGAACAAAATCGGACCAAAACATCTTTGCCGCAACTCTAATTGAATCAATATTTGAAAACAAAACGGTCCGAAAGTGTGACACCCCAACTGTTTTGAGCGCAGATAAAAGTAATTCCAGTAGGATACTCTTTCATAATAATCTTGGTTTTATCAGTAGAAAATTAAATTACATTGCCCCTGGACTGTATCACATCCGGCCAAATGTTTATGATATTTGAGACGTCTGATACACCGTCACTGAGCTTTCTGCAAAAGATAAGTGAACCGCTGTACACGGTAACTAACACACGCAATGTATTCGATATGAACAGTTTCTCTAAACAAAATTATACACGTGGTACGTATGTGATAGCGAGCACTGGAACATACTGTTGTATGAAATCAAAATACACGTTTCTGAGCTCATTTGGGACGGAAATCTTATTAGTTAAAAATGAAATAGTTAATTTTAAATATTTGTTTACTCTCAATCCAAATGCATATAAAATACAGGGGATAACAACGATTATGCAATCATTAAAATCACCAATGGAACAATAATTAGCCTTGAAAATTATGCGAAAGAAGCATTTGCCATGAATTAAAAACCACAAATTACGACAAGAGTTTAGTGAACTACCAAATTAACAATCTTTAAGAAATTAACAATATACGATGTTAATACTTCGAGGTGGTGGTTGAATTATTTCTCCCTAGGTCATATTGACTTGACTCTTTGAGAGCTCAGTAACATTTTCCTTCTTTCGCACCCAAAAAATTCTGATTTTGATTTTTAGATATTTACATAAGTTTAATTTTAAAACAAAACTGCTTAAGGAGACTCGGATCATTTAGGGGAAACAAGTGTTATTTTTAACGGTTTTTAAATTCGAATTTCGAAATATCTTGAATTCATATTTAGATATTTAAGTAAGCTTTATTTTAAAGCGAAATACACCTAGATATCTGACCAGGTTTAGTAGATACGGAAGATTAATGGCAAAAATATATAAATTTTTTAACAGCTTTTGAGTTTGAATTTCTTTAACGCCTGAAAATTGTTTTGAGGTATTTATACAAGCATAATTTTGAAGTGAAAATCACCTTGATATCTCAACTGGTTTAAGAGGAATCCAAGATTGATTAAAACACATTTAATGGTTTTTCACCCTTTAATTTCCAAATTTCAAAAAAAAAAAAAAATTAAAAATCTGCTAATAAAAATTTCTTTGGACAATATTTTGAAGTAAATAAAGTAACGGTAGCTCTTCAGATTGAGATGTCTGGGATTCGCTGAAAATGGATTCCACCTCTTTTCACCACTTTACTTATCGAATTTCGAAAAATCCCTTATTAATGGCTGCCTACAAGATAAGGGGAAACCGCCCACAAATTTTCATGTTTTTAGGTCTAGTACTTAGGGCTGTGCGTTGATGAGTGAGTGAATGAGTGCATGGGACACTTAATTTTATGTATACTGTGGTGGTACTCACTGCCCATCACGTTTGTGTCGCAAAATATATATGATGCCCCACTCGGCCCCACCTCGCGGTGAGCTACCGAATGTAATTGGGACACACACACAGCTCCACGTAGCTCACGACTGAAAACCAGTCGGTATGAAACACACTCTAATTTCTCAGGGAAAATAGTGGGTTCGAACCCTGAATGAATGAAGAGATGCGTGCTACAGAACAGTAACTTGATTTTATTAAGCCTTTTTGCACACGGTATATAGCATCACAGCGCGCGTGGCAGTCAGTAAATCGGCAAAGAAAAACAACCTGGATGCCTCCAGAGCATCGTGC
Source organism: Medauroidea extradentata (assembly GCA_003012365.1). NCBI lineage: Eukaryota > Metazoa > Arthropoda > Insecta > Phasmatodea > Phasmatidae > Medauroidea > Medauroidea extradentata. The sequence continues at coordinate 6,160 of PNEQ01134943.1, read as the reverse complement.
ATCAGAAACGCTACCGTTTTGTCAGGCCGGCATCTTAAAGAGTTCCCAACATGTATTTTTACGTTGTTGAGCGAAAAGCCATCTCACAGGAACATGAGAGGAATGGTAATGGTGCTGCGGCAAACCAAAATTACGGTTTCGTAAACTATGCAATAACAGCAACTCGTCTCCTCTTCATCGTGTCTGCCGTTGCTACAGTACACGGGACTCCACGGAAAAAAAAAAATAAAAAAAAAAAGAAAAGCTTAAGTCATTGTGATTACTAAATTACCGACGCGGAGGCAGCTTCGCCTCGGACGCCAAGTCCAACGACCACCATAATTTCACATCACTCTTTCAGCTCCCGAAAACACGTCCGCTTAGCATAAGAGACACTCAACAACTGGGAGGACAATCACCAGGCTCCTTGGAGTGCAGAGCCGGGCAGCGGCTCTTTACCATGGGCCACAACTAGGTCCGCCCCAAATCCCAGGCCTACACCTCAATATGTGGCTGAAAGGTGGTCTTAACACTTTGGCAGCTGTATGTTGTACACTGACATGCCGTCTGTGGTCTCAAATCTCCGAAAACAACAAAATTAAGTTCTACTATTGTCAATTACAATTTTTAAAGAAAATGAACCCAGGAGCATACTCCTACTTAAAGCAAAAAAGATGTTCTGGTGAGGCCAGTTACTTTACAACCCCCCAGTCAAATTTATTAAAACGAGCTTAAGAAATTTTACTACCCCTAATTAAAACAGCAATTCATCAGGCAATGCCAACATGCATGTGGATGACAGCACCTCACCAGGTAAGGACTGCTCCATCTGGGAATGATACTAGTGGACATGGGATCTCCTATCCTTTATTAAAATATTCAACAAACAAATGAAACACAATTCAAAAGACAAATCCATTAGGTAAAATGTATAACGTTGACAGCATATGAAAAAGGGAAAGTTACGTGCATGAAAAGCTTTTCCAAAAATACTGTCCCCTAATACTTCCACTTGGCTAATCCAATGTGCCAAGGCCACCGGTGCACAATACCATTAAATCAGTTAACAACTAAACATAATCATCAGTGTGCACCGCTTGCAAGTGGGGGCCTTCAGACCAACGTGGGGAAGAGAATCAGACACACAACAACAAGAAATACAATGGTAAGTTATTTAGTAAATTAACACAATGTACAAAACTCTAACAACTCCAGCAAGTTATTTCAATCATGATACATGAATACTCATAATGTTGAGCAACAGCTCTTAGTTTAGTTTCATAAAGAAAAATAGCACTGTTAGTGCAGTTTTGCTGTAATATTTCACATTGCAGACAAATATTTTGGTGCTGCAAAAAAATTTAAAATGGTTGTTAAACCCGTATCGCCATTAGGTTAGTTCACAGTCCTTCATTCTACTCACTTTGCTATATGAGGTTGAAAAAAGTTTATACATTGTAAGTTCAGTTGGTTACAAATCACTTGCCAACTATCTCCCTCTGTCATTACACACAACTAAACTCTGCGTATTCACAGTAAAATAAGTTACTTTAACTGCTTCATATTCCTCTCTTCCCTTTTAAGGGTGCCCAAATTGCATGCCTCCTTTTCATAGTAAACAAATGCACGAATCAAAATTACAAAGAAAAAAAGAATAACGCACACTTACAATACAATCAGATATCAACAAATACCAAGTCTGACTCCCCCCTTCCACTAACTGAACTCTACAAGAAACTAGCCACGCAACCGAGGGCCACACTGACGTACCTCTTCTAACATTATCACAAATTACCACAAAAAAAACGCTAAAATAAACAAACTCCTTCCTCTACCATGCTCAGGAAAGGACACGCCACACACCCACTTACACACACGCAAGACAACTCCAAAAAGGCCACCTTCATCAATGATGACGCCACTACACTTATTCAGAGAGAGCAAAAAAAAAACTTACTTAAAGATAACAGGTAAACAAGGACATTCACAAAGATTTAAATGGCTTCAGAGAAAAAGAATTGTAGACGCCTTTAATCCCTCCGTCTGGCGCTATCTCACCTAGTTCCCATGAGTTAGGCCCAACCTGTCGATGAATAATAAATGGGCCTTCGAACAACAAAAACAGCTTTTTCGTTTCTTTACTCCTAAAGTCGCTGTGCTCAGCTACTCTTAATAGAACCCTATCTCCTATGCTAAAATTTGCCCTAACTTTTCCTTGCTGTTTGCTGCGTCGTTCGGCAGCTTGCGCTAAGCGCTCTTTAACTAACTCAAACTTCTCTTCCTGGCTTAAAGTTACTTCATCTGGAAAATCTATACTGGCAGCAATAGAATCACGTGCTACTACTCCCTGTATTAAACTGCTAGGTGAATACCCAGTACTGCTATGGGTGTGTAAATTAAGAAACTCATTCAACAGTGGTATGGCCTCAGCCCAACTAATATGCTTATCGTGACAGTAAGTCCTCAAAAGGCGCCCAATCTCCCTCATACACCTCTCCTCTGGGTTGCTCTGTGGATGCCTAATCGATGAATACACTAAATCCACCCCTAACCACAATAGCTCCCATCTCCAAATATCAGCTGTGAATTGAGTCCCGTGGTCACTCAACACTCTCTTCGGTACACCATACTTAGGAAAATGTTCTTTGATAAGTTTATCAACACATACTGCTGCAGTTGCTTTCTTTATAGGATAGCAGATTACATGTTTTGTGAAAACATCTAGCACTACAAAAATATACTTTACACCTGCTCTAGAAACTGGTAATGGACCATACAAATCTACTGACAGAAGGTCAGTCGGATGCTCTGGAATAATTGCGTGCCACTGTCCTTCCCAACTCCTATTCGGAAATTTTGCCTTCTGGCACACCTCACAACAAGTCACTACTTGTCGTACTGAACGGGCCATATTCCCCCAATAATAACTTAAGTGTACTAGCCAAAATGTCTTTTTCTCTCCAAAATGCTCTGATGTTTTGTGCACATGAGAAATCAAAGCTCTAGTCCACGCCTTCGGTACACAAATCCTCCAGCTACTAGTATTTTGATCCACCTTCCTATATAAAACATTATTGTTTAAACAATACCAATTTAGAATTTTACTGGTTGCCGGGTCTGCCAAATCTCTATCCTCACTCTCCAAAACTTCTATCACCTGACCCCAAATTGCATCCTCTCTCTGGCCCACTGCTAAATAACCATATTTATTCAAAAGGTCTGCATCCTGTTCAATACTGATTTTAGCTATGATAGGCCCGGCTCTCGGGCGTTCCTCCAAAATTAAATCACTTTCCTCAAAAATCATTCTGCTGAGCAAATCTGCATCACGGTTACTCGTACCAGTAACATACTTAATTTCTAGGTTACACTCCTGAAGTGCAAGACACCAACGTGTCAGCCTACTTCCCATTAACCTACATGCCTTTTAAAATAATAAACTATGGTGGCCTAAAACAATATTCCTAAATTTAGCTAGGCCCCACACCACTGCTAAACATTCTCGTTCTGTAACTGTATATGCTCTCTCTGCTCCTGTCAGTGACCTGCCCATAAATGCAATCAAATTCTCCTCTCCATCATCATTATACTGAAACAATTTTACTCCCAAGCCATAACCTGAAGCGTCTGTACTTAAATAGAAAATGTTACCAAAATCTGGGTGGTACACCATACAATGCTGTGTAAACAACTCTTTAGCTGCTTGAGAACTATTTTGACACTTGCCATCCCAGTGCCAAACAACTCCCTTCTTTAACAACTCTAACAAAGGTGCAACTACTTCAGAAAATCGTTCTGCAAAACGTCTGTAAGAATTACATAGGCCTAAAAAGCCTCTTAACTCCTTGAGATAACTAGGGGTTGGAAAATCCATAATTTAATTTACTTTTTCGGGGTATGACCTAATGCCCCTTGAATTTAACACAAAACCCAGAAACTTTACTTCTTCTCTCAAAAACATTGATTTACTGATTTTCAATTTCAAATTGACTAGCCTTAACCTCTCAAACAGCTTCTGCGAATATTCCAAATGTTCGTCAAAAGTAACACTAACTATTAAAAGGTCATCCACATAGGCCTTGACTACTGATCCTACTTCTACTCCTAGTGAAGCGTCAACAGCTCTACAAAATTCCCCAATAATATTTGCTAATCCAAAAGGCAGTACACAAAACTGATAGCTGCGACCCTTATATAAAAAAGCTGTAAATTTCCTGTCTTCCTTGTGAAGTGGCACTTGCCAAAAACCCTTAGAAAAATCAGTAGTACTAAAATATTTTACCCCTTGGAATTGTGAAAACAAACAGATTCTGCAGGTGACTCCCTATCTGTCTGTATCTTAGAATTAATTCCGCGTGCGTCCAAACATACTCTCACAGTGCCATCTCGCTTCCTAACACAGACTAAGGGGTTAACAAAAGGGCTCTTACACCTCTCAATAACACCACGCTTTTCCATTTCCTGTATTTGCCTGTCAACTTCCTCCCTGCACGTCCAAGATATAGGATATGTTTTTTGCTTAAAAGGGGTTTCATCTGTGACTGGTATCCGAGCTACATACTCTGTAGTAAGGCCTGGTTCATCTGAGAATACATCCTTATACTCATCAAGCAATCCCCTTAAACTCTCCTTCTTACTCGCCGTTGCTATCTCGCAACTATCAATAACCTCGTTTACCTCCGTATCCCACCGAGTTATACGGCCTACATGGATAAAATTCGTGGCTACCCATGCTAATGTAGTCTCAGCTTCCCCTAACTCTGCCTCATCGGTGACATCTAACAATAACGACTCAGGTTTGTTTACATTAGTAGTTCGCTCCAACATAGGTGCACTGTTACCCCCCAGACAGACAACACCCTTAACAAAATCTACAATAACATCAAACTCCTGCATGAAATCTATTCCAATAATAATATCCCTAGTAAGCTGTGGAATAACAAGACACACGGCGCAATACTCTATGTTGTTGATGGTCAAACTCAAAAATACTTGTTTGCTTACTTTTTTACTCTTGCCTTTTGTGGCACCTATTACTGTCAACTGAGGTACAGGTAAAATAGAAAAAACATATCCTGCCTTAATTAATTGATCTAGAAACTGTTGTGAAATACCATAAATTTCTGACCCAGAATCAAATAATACAACCACCTCTTCTCCTTTAATCTGACATTTTAATTCAGGGATGACTTGATGTAACACAGCTGGCTGGTCCTCAGATAACAAAAACTCTCTTTCATCGTCACAAAACAAAGTGGCTGTCACGTGTGTGCAGCGGTTGAGCGTGTTGGTCCCTTCAGAGTCACTGCTTACCCTAAGGGACCCGTTCCATTTCCCGGGTTCCCTGATTTGTTTACGTTGGCAGACGTCGCACTACTCTCACGGGCACGCTGCTCTGTGCGTCCCTGCGCACGTGCGCTATCATCTACCTGCCTTGCATTACCACCTGGCGGAGCATCTCGCTCGTGCGCGGTGTTGCCAGCTCCCCCTCCAGAGTCCCGTGGGTGAGAGGGAGGCTTCCCCTCCGACCCCCCTGGATCTATATGCTGTTCACGTCCGTGGCCTTGTTGATCGTTGTGGCGGTGATACCTCCCACCGTCCACGTGACCATACGCGCGCCCTTGTCTTTGATTATTCCGGTACTGACCCCGGAACTGTTGTCGATGTTCATAATGCGTTTGTTCCTGACGCGCCTCATGAACAGGGTCCACATCCCTCTCACTCTCCTCATCACCAATCCGGTCCATCTCTCGCAGAACCCTACGCAGCTGTTCAATTGTATGGATCTCCTTGCCCACAAGCATGCGCTATATTGTGAGTGGTGTTTGTGAAAACACCAACATCACAATATCTGCCTCCTCTAACGGGTGGTCGTAAAACTTAGACCGCTTGGCCACCTGACTCAAATGATTTTCTAGGTTGCCAACTTGACAGGTACCCCTGTACAAGTCGGTCCTATCAGCACCCTGCTTTCTCGCGTCTCAATACTCGTTCAGGAACTCACGCCTGAACTCATCAAAACAGCTGATGTTACTTTCCCTCAGTTTGTACCAAATTTCGCACTTGCCAGTAACGGACTTTTTCGCGATTACCAGTTGTTCATTCTCCGTGCAGTCATTCATCTTGAAAAACTCCTCGAGTTTTTCAACATGCCGTCTCGGATGTTCACCTTTGTCAGCCT
>PNEQ01134941.1:0-16699 GCA_003012365.1 Medauroidea extradentata | reverse complement strand
CCGGTGAAATCTTTAGTATAACCAAAATCGCATATGTACAGTGCTATTTTTGTTAAACCATTGGATGCACTGGTGACTTTCCGAAATCTCTCAATGTTTCCCCCTAGCGCGCAATAGCATAAGATGATGTTCAAGATGGCGGGAATTTGTTATCATAAGAACAACACAACACGGCACACAAGATCAGGAAAATAATTCTAGATTGTTCCATACGATTTATCTAGTTACATTTTTTTTTTGCGTAAGCTAATAAATGATCTACTATGAAAAAATTCCCGGAAATAGTTCGGAATTCCCTGTAATATCCCGGTTTTCCCTTCAACATTTAAATTCCCTGTATAATCCCGGTAATCCCGGAATTCCAGGTCTGTGGCCACCCTGAGTGTGTAGTGTGTGTGAACAAAAGGAATGAAGCGCCAGGAGAGATACCGAGTTGCCACATGGATTCTCTCTTACATGTTGCACGCAGTCCAACTCACAAGCTGTGTGCAGCAAGCTTATGTTAGCAGAATTTTAGAATTTTTTCATGATTTTTTGTTTTGTTTTCATACAAATTGCAGCTAAGTGATTTAGAGTAGCCAATTACATTATTGCTGAATCCTAACAAACACAATTTTTAACCACATATCATACTTGCAACATCATGCATTTTCCCATATCATAATTTTTCTACTGGACTTAGAATACTATCATAGTTGCAATGTTGTATTAGTAGTAACCAATATCGTAGTTAGAGGGCTTGATATATTACTTATATTATGTAAAAAATGATGATGATGAAAAATTGTTACATTTAAGCTCCTTGTAATGGAGCTACTGCCTGTAACTTTTTTAATCTTTGTTGAGATAATCATGCATTAATGAAAATTCAGGTAAGTATTAGTAATATACTAATTAACTTTTTACTACACGATAAAAGGAAAAATGTGTGTTATGATGTAGTATTACCTTCTCGAATAGCCTGTAGCAAATCACTTCTCGGGTTGAACGCTAGTCCTGGCGCAACAGCAGCCTTCGGCCGAGGTGTATTATTTTCGACAGCAGGTTTGGGTGGCGAAGTGGATATAACCTAGAAAGAACAAGTAAAAGTTCAGCATACAGTTTTTGGTATAGTACAATAACTTACGTTAATGTTACTGCAAATATACAGTACATACCTGTTTGATGGGAGACTTGCCGATGTCTCCATTGACGAGATAGGGAGACGCTGGAGGGTCAGCCACTGTGGTTACTGGACCATTATGGATAACAGTGGGTGGTGGTGGAGGCGGAGGAGGAGGAGGTGGTATGTTGACAGGGGGTGAGCTGGGTGGTGGGGGAGGTGAAGGAGCAGCTGGTGGTGCCTGCTCAGGAGTGGGGGGAGGAGGAGGCAGGTCAGCAGGAGGTGGCTCGGGCGTCTGGGTAGACGGCGGGGTAGGGGTAGAATGCGCAGGGCTAGCCTCACGACTCTGCCTCAAGTGAGGGGGCAGGGGACCATTCATGGTCTCCACGGGAGGTGGTGGAGGAGGAGGTAACGTCTCACGCCCCGTACTCATCGACCTGCTTCGAGTAGGTGTGCCATTCGCTGACGAAACTGTCGGAGTGCTGCAACACAACATTAACAACAAACACTTAATATACAAGGTACCGTATATTAGTTAAACCTTCAATGAATAAATATCTGCATCACAACACAATAAAAGCATCTTCTTTGTGACCAAACTCTCGATTTCATAATCTCTGTATTCAACTTAGATATAGTAATAATTCTACAAATACTCTCTCAGGAACTCTAAAATCCTATTAAAAAATTGAGAGATCCTAACAAAATTGTACAAAATAAATTTTAAAAATATATAATCTAATTCACTGAGGTAAAATTCACGTTGCAGACATACCCATCAATATCATCACTAAATTAATTTTTGTTTTACTGGTTTTAACACCATACATTTTTAACTTTATGCATAATTAGTTTTACCAGCGTGTTTCGTAAAATGAGCATTTCAAATCACCGGAAAGAATTATGATCACGCTACACATCAGCCATATGTCGATACCTCTTTCCCCCCTGTCTGTCAATTTCTGGAAATAAGTTTTATTCATGAAATAATTAGACATTTGCATATTATGTACTGCCAAAAATCGTAACTTATTTTGAACCACAAATCTTAATTTATTTGAAGCAATATACTGGTTGCGATAGCAATTCCTTGCAACCACTTAGTAATTTTCGATGATTTTAGGTAATGATGTAGCAAAATTGCATTTTCATCTGGCTGATCATCAGAACATGCTGCAATGGTGCAGTATATGAGCCACCTTGGGAAGTCATATAGATGCGCTGTCTGTCCTGTATGCTGCTTATTCCTGCCTTCATGCACACTTAATTGTATGGCTTCTTTACTAATTACCATATTTATATGTATGTACCACCCACACATTTGAAAAAAAAAAAAAAAAAAAAAAAGAAAAATCTGGGCACAGATTTTTGGATAGTTAAGACCTGGAAAAGTTGGATTTAGTGTACCTTACAGACTGATAGAAGGCCTTATTTTAATGGAAAAGTAATTGTAAAACCATTTAATATAAGATTGTAACTTAAAAGCAGTAAATATGCAACCCCCAGTGTTATTGTCAGTCAAGGCAATGGCCATGCATACAGCATGTGTCAGCCCGTTGGCACGTTCCGAGCTTGCTGTGCGCCAGACCGTGCAGAGCGGCACTAAGCCAGCATGCACCTAGACGCTTTGTCTCACTCGTCCGGTCCTATCAGCGAGCATCTAGGCACTGTGGAGATGCGGAGAACAAAGACTTGGATAGTGATTGATTGCTCCACCAGAATGTGCAATTATACAACGTACTCTAAGTACTAACAACAACTGCCAGTAGAGTGCAGTACACGCTGCTACCACTGAGGAGCATTCATGTGCCACGCAGCAGTGCACCACCCAGGATTGAGCTTTCACAACTGCTACTTCCAACACTTTAAACAGCGTTAAGCAATGTTTTTATATCTGGGACGTTGTCAACATATTTAATTCATGTAATATTTAATGATATTTAACTAAGTTTTTGGGCAAAATCAGTTAAAATAGAATTGAATAGTGAAAATTTTTTTTTTTCTATATACATAGTACAGTGTGTTGAAAATGTGAGGTGCTGGTCTTACACGGGAGCAGAGAGTATAGTAACTTCGCATCAAATGTCAAGAAATTGTTTTGATGATACTTCAGTTAATATCAAAGTTACATAAAACAGTGAAATGAGTAAATACAGCTAGTTTTTATCCATCTAATACTCGTTTCCTGCAAAAATATTCAAAAATACTTTGCACTAGTAAGAAGGCAACTGGAACACAGTTTTCTTATTTTTATGGAACAAGGATCATTCATATGCACCGTTCAAGAGGTGTGCTATTCACCAGAAGGTGTCTACTGAAGTAAATTTAAAAAGAAACTCTGAGCTCGATGTTCTAATTTTTTTTTGGGACAACGGTTGGTCATAGCTACAACTCAGAGAGGTATGATTTTTTAATAGGAACACATTTAGGCATTGATATAAAATTATATTTTAATTATTACATTTCTTATTTTCCTGCAAAACTCTGTGAAAATCAGGGCCCAACTAGAGATACTTTGCAGAGAAAACGGTAATTTTTAAATTTGAGGGGAGTGGAGGATATAGGCTCCTATCGATTTTACGAATGTCATTAATGGACTCATGAGTATTCGTATAATCAGGGGTAAAGTGTACTTGATACTGATACAAACTCTTGAAACTTTTAGGTTGACAACTCTGATTATGAGATATTAATATAGAACTGACCAATAAGTGCTGATACAGTAGAATCCCGTAGTAGCAAGCAGGGTAATAGCGAGAATTCTGTTATAATGAGGTATTTTCAAGGAACCAACAAAAAATTGCAAAATTGTGATTTTATATGAGACGAAACAAGTTGTCAGTGACATAATGAGAAGCAGGCTTGTGGCGAGTTTCGTAACCGTGTGAAGCATGTTTTGTTATCTTCTGTAGTCACACTACCCTCAGCTTGCCCCTCCTCGCTCTCATTTCTTGTACCGTTAATCTTTCAGTCGTTGGGACGACTCCGACACATTCTGCTGGCTTCAAAACTCAAACCTCTATCCACCCCAAGCAAGTGAGTTTCTCTCAAAATAAAATAATGCCCTTTTACATGCAACAAGATTTTGTACTTCTGTAGTCATTCACGTCATTGTGCTTTCACCTTCAACTTGTATTTTCTGCTTTGGTTTACTGATAATGATTTTAGATTACAATTTTTATTTACGAGGTTTTATTACGACTCTGGATTACTTCTTCGGATTATAACTATTATTAACGACCTACATAGCATATCGAACACTGATTTTTGAAGTGATATTTTATGAGATGAACAGCAAAAGGAATACTGGATCTCGCCACCAAATACAGTTTGAGACCGTCTCCCTGTACCACAGATGCTTCCACCCCGTGCAACCAACCACTCAGTACGGTACTCAACTGAAAATGTTTAGACAAGGAGAGTTGGTGCGCTATCTTCCTTGCTTCGAGGCGGCGAGATGTTGTGCCTGAGATTACTCATCACTGTTGACAGTAATTACGGGCAATAAATATGGGCGTGTTCAAGGCTTGTGAATGGGAGAAATTTTGTTGAAGTAAAGAAAGCACATTTCTAACGCTAGGCTCCGGTGTTTTGTCACAGTAAAAGGTGATGTATGCTTTTTTAACTTTGTAAAGAAAGCTAAAAAGATGGTCAGATAATTACTAGTGCGCGCTTCAACATTTCTCTGAACAAATTACACAATATTCACGAAGATGTAAACTACGTCACTTATGACTCTTTTATAACAATTATTCAGTCATAGAAAAGTGCAGATAGCATTTTATTGTCTTCCCCTTAGACACAAAGGGGAGGAGAGTGAGGGTAGCCTGAATGATGACAAGGTGACTTCATGAATGGAATGTTTACAAACCTGCCTGCGATGCTTGTGCTCACGCCCTGTCTTCTTGGCTCACGTGCAGATTTGAAACTACAATCAAGCCCTACTTAATTCACACTTTCACAAAAACACAGTGCATACATTCCACTAAGAATAAAATGTTGAATTTGACACAATGACATTATTTGAAAACTCTGCATTGGTACCAAAGCGAACGTGTTTACAAAAGAGGCGAAAATATCTATTACCTGACTATTATTATTATTTGGTTACATGTGCACGTACGATGCAGAGGCAGTCGTGGCCGTGCTGCGAGCTCTGGCTGGGGAGCGAGTGAGTGATTGATAGAGACAATGCTGTGGCGGCCAAGTTGCGCTTTCAGGTCTCCAGTTCATTTTGACGTGATCAACACACTTTTTGGGTATCATAATGAAGAGCACATGCCAACCTGTTTAAATTAGCAGTAATTTAATTAAGATAACAAGTTGTTTCTAGCTAAACAGCAATTTTAATGCAATTTTTGGGTGATTTTTTTTTTAATTTTGGGCATTAAAATTGGCTTAATTTGGCTATATCAAGAACACGACTACAGCGAGGACCGAACCTGGAACTGTAACACATTGTCATAATGGGATTCTGTACTGTATATGTAATTAATTAACCACATTCAGCAGAGAAACAAACTGCTTGCACTTTTACACCGTCTTTGTGGTAAACAAAAGAAACAACAATAGCCTTGGTATATTTTATGTAGTTATCAAGTCCACCTCACACCCCACCCTAGTGAAACCAGCCATCTTTCTATTTTCAAAGCATGTGTGGCGTAAAAGCGTGATTGCACAAGTACACATGATTATTAACTGATCTAGTTGCTACCTGTTGCTGGAGTTATTGCTGGGTGGGGCCGGCGGAGGCTGTGATGGCCGCTGCGACACGATGCGGGCGGCACTACTGCGACTTGGCGTCAAGTTGTTGGGGGTGGGGTACCCGTCAACCACAGTCATGCCTTGGGCCGCAGCGTAGATCTGCTGCTGCTGTTGCTGCAACTGTTGTGCCTGGTACAAGCTATCTTCATAGCCTGCCACTCTGCAACACACATACACATCAACTTCTGTACTTCATCACTGCTATTACCTATATACAATATTCCCCAATGAAAAAGTACTGGTGTCCAGACACCTCTGCTGAACAGGCTATATAAGAAAACACTACAAGACACCACACATCGTACCCCCATATCAATTGTAGAACAGCTTATAAAGTGTGGCTGTGAGATAATTGCATTTGAAGTTTCAGTGAAATGAAGTTGAGTACATTTTTAATGTAATCGATTCATTGAAAATGCTCAGTATTTTTTCTTGTGATCAAAAAGATACTAGACGTACAGGTGTTACATATTTTACATAGTTGTTGCACAAACATTTAAAAAAAAGTGCGCTCTAGGAGACCAACAAGTACTTTAAGAATCCTTGTACACAAATAAAAGAGTCCAAAGTAGACAGCAGAAATATAATCATGCTTCTTCACATAATGATATATTTGTATCAGATTGTGTATTCCTGCCAGCTTGTGTGTAATTATTTGCAATACGTTATGTCAAAATGTTAGGCCATGCAAGCTTGTGTATAGTTGTTTGTAATACTGAATGCCTAATTGTTTGCTCAATCTGCTTTTGGATAGTGGTCGTGGTGATGCTTGTAAAGGATGTGAACACATTGGCTCCCGTACATATCTCGGATTAAAACTGCTCTCAGTTACATCTTCGTCTACGAACCTGCAGGCTACCTTATGCTCCCTAGTGCTGACAGTTTCTCATTATGTGGTAAACCCTTTTATGGTACATTACATGTGCAGGTAGTTGTGGTGTGGGTCTAAACACACAATGCGTGGCTCAACTAGAACTCAAGACCAGCGAAGACGATTACAAATGTGCAGTATGCTAGTAAACTGCAATGTTTCTTGGAAAAAAAAAAAAAAAAAAAAAAAAAATATATATATATATATATAAATATATCCGTAGAGACAAAGGTTAATTCTAACCAAATTTGCCTCGAACTACACACGTCATCAAACACAGCAAACACAAGCAAGAAAACGTCCAGCCAACAGGTGAATATTGATATTAAATCTATGTTCACGGTTTTGTGATAAGATTGATGTCCTGTCAACAAGTCAAGTCGTGATCTCAAGGAAGAAAACAATATGCTTTGTGCAACGCTTGAAAGTTTGACCTCAGCTGGAGAAGCTCGTCCATGTGTACATTGCTCCCAAAATAAGACACTACTCAAAAAGACTCAGTCAGGTAACAGCTAACAAAGAGGCACCCTCTGGCAACAACAGCGCATCTTCCAGCTATAGTAACATAAATCCAAACAAAATGTTAAGCAAACCATATGGCAGCAACACGCAGTCAGCCAAAATGACGGCTTTTGTCCATGATCAGCAAAAAACTTCGTCCATGCTAGCAGTAGACGCGGACTGATTTTTTCAACTAAGCGGCCAAAAAAAAAAGTGCTAGATAATGGAACATCACAGACAAAACTTCCAGCAAAAAAAAAGTCCAGCTGGGCGTGAGGAATAATGTAAACATAAAGATGGTGGTTAAACCAGTAGGGCCAAGAATGGGATGTACTATGTTTTTCGTTTCGAACCAGATGTTCAAGAAAATGATGTATCATATATTAATCAGGAACTTATTATAAGTCACTAACCTGAAGGATGTAAAACTTAAAACTAAGTACAACACGTACTTGTCCTCCTACATGGTTGTTGCCAAAGATGACAATGAAAGAATTTTTAACACAATTTTTGGTTTTCTGGCTTCCTAATTAGTCCACTTTATAGGAAACTGAAAAACGAACCGCTTTTTGTACACACTAATATAAACACTATAACTAACCACACAGCGCAGTCTACTCATGACAATAACCTTGCTTCTGACAAAACAATAGCAACGATGGACAGAAAAAACCAACGAGGTTGCCAGGGAAACAATTAAGACAACAGCGAGTTATGCATAAAGCTGACAACTTCCATCTTTATTATCAAAATATAAGAGGTTTACGCACCAAATCTAACAAATTTCTTGAAAATGTGCTAATAACCAATAATAATGCTGTAATTTGTCTTACTGAAACTTGGCTGAATGAAAATTTTATAAATTCCAAATATTTTCCAGATAACCATCATATTATTCGTTATGACCGTAATTATAACAATACAACTATGAATTGGGGCGGTGGAGCTCTTATAGCAGTCACTAAATTGTTTTTTCTTTTTGCAAGACACAAACCTGATTCTGATGTATCTAATACTGATGCAATTTGGGTTGAATTAGGCAGAAGACAAAAAAAAATTTCTGATAGATAATATCTATGTTACACCCTATTGTCCTGTACAGGACTTTAAACTTTTATGGTATTTCATATACCTAGAAAACCTAATTATCTTGTTACCAAAATCCCATTATTATTACAGGTGATTTTAATGTACCAGAGACAAACTGGTATCATTTATTTATTTATTTTACATCACCCAATAGACTCAGCACATACTCATAAACACACTCAAAATATATCTTACTATTATACTAAAAGAAAAGGACAGTTCCTTTTGGAAATAACCAATTCACTTGGGTTGGATCAATTAAACAACACTTTACCTGCTAGTACATTGCTTGATCTCATAGTTACTAAAATAGACACTGTTACAATAAATATCAAAAATACTATTGACCCTTTTGCTAATGAAGATGCAGCGCACACAGCTCTTGAAATAACTATTAAAATAAGATCATGATGAGCCAAAAAATGATAAGGGAACTGCAAAATTTAGGGGACTACGCTAAAGGCGGTTTTTTTATCCCTAAACAAAGTATTGCAAAAAATAATTTCGGCAACATCTATTATGGAAATGACGCAAATAAAATGGTCAATCATTTAACAATAACCATAACAAACATAATTAAACAATTTATTCCTATAAAAGAGAAAGCTAGTTCTAAATATCTGCACTGATTTTCTAGACATCTTACTTTGTTAATCAAGCGTAAAGAAAAATCTTTACAGAAAATATAAAAAATCCAAAACTTCTGGTAATTACGAACAAATTTCAGTGTACATACATTTCGTAAAATAGAGAATTAAAATTGACAAAAATCAATGGCTTATGATAAAACTAAAACAATCCCATCAATTTTTTGGAATTATGTTTATATAGAGATGTCGACCATCTTAGATAATGGACTAATCAAAAGTGAAAATATACACTTATGGAAAACATTTTACCAAAGTCTAAAACACAGATGACTTATTAACTACTCATAACCAAATTCCAGTAAATGAAAATAACTTACCTTTCCCTGATATTACAATCAACTTAGTTCAATGGGCAATCAAGTCACTTAAAGCAACCAAATCTACTGGCTCTGACGGCATACCTAATTTCATCATAAAGGGGTGCTGCAACATTCTAGAACCAATTCTAACATTTATTTTTAATAGCAGCCTATCCACTGGAATCTATCCTAATATATGGAAGCGTGCTGACGTAGTTCCCATATCCAAGAAAGGTGATAATACATCTAGTGACAAACTATAGACCTATTTCTATGTTATGTGGTTTAAAGTATTCGAAAAAAATTATTCCTAAACATGTCTTGTTTCATGTTTCGAATCATCTAACCATGTCTCAGCATGGCTTTACACCAGGGAAAACAACAATAACCAATTTATTTGACTTTGTAAATTCCACTTATAGCCATATTATAACCCGTAAACTGGTTGATGCAGTGTATTTCATCTAAGTAAAGCTTTTGACACACATGCACATTCACTTGAACTGCAAAAATTTAACAAGATCTGTCTGAAACCTCACTACATAAACTGGTTTGATAGCTATTTGTCAAACAGAACCTTCTCTTTCAGAATTAAGGACACCTTTTCTACAACTTTTAAATCTCCTTCTGGTGTACCGCAAGGAGGCACACTATCACATGTTTAATTTAATATTTTAATTAAATGGTGTGATAGAAATTCTTCGTAACTCAAATGCTCTCACTTCTGTACGCAAATGACCTAAGCTTTTTCAAACATTTCCACAACTAATGACGTGTTTGCTTCTTCAAAATGATATAAATGAAATTATAATATGGAGTCATAGGAATAGAATGAAATTAAATTAAGATAAAACACAAATCATAACTTTCTCTACGAAGAATTTCAACATTGAATTTAAATATAAAATTAACGATAAATTAACTAAAAAATTAATCAAAAGAACTTAGTGTATACGGGACCTTGTTGTCTGTTAGACTCCAAACTGTTTTTTCATCATCATATTGACAACCTAATTGCAGTCGTTAATAAAACCCTAGGATTAATCAAACATCTCGCTCATCTTGCAGCACGTCCAGACTCTATACTCTGTTTATGTAATGCATTAGTCAGATCCAAACTTGAGTATGGTTCTGTAATATGGAATTCTTTAACAACCACTGATTGTAATACAAAAAAAAAAAAAATATATATATATATATATATATATATATACATATACACACACACACACACACAGAGAGACAGACACAGACAGACAGACACACACAGACAGACACACACAGACAGACACACACAGACAGACACACACAGACAGACACACACAGACAGACACACACAGACAGACACACAGACAGGCAGACACACAGACAGGCAGACACACAGACACGGACACACACAGACAGACACGGACACACACAGACACACACACACAGTCACACAGACACACACACAGACACACACACACACACACCAAGACACACACACACACACCAAACACCTTAATAAAGGATGAGAGATCAGATGATTTTAGTTAAGAGCAAACCATCAATGATCCTAAATACAGTACACATGCTCTTGAATACAGAAGAGATGCTATTGATGCAGTGTTTGATATTACAGTCAAACCTCTTTAATACAAACCTGAAGGGACCAAAAATCTTGCTGTTTGTAATAAACAGATTTGTATTATCAGGAGTGTGCAAAAAACATTTAAAAGTTTCTAAAATTTTAGTCACTCAGTTTATTCCCACGAAACATACATTTTATAACCACAATTAATACCATTAGGACGTTATAATACATTGTTTTATTTATACAAAAAAAATTTATTTTACATTTCAGTTATTGTTTAATTTTGCACCATATTCCAAGGGGATCAAAAATCACTTTGTATTAATGAGAATTTTGTATTAACGAGGTTCCACTGAATTGATTCTTGGCTAAATATCACAATTCTGAAATATTAGCTAAAACAGGACTCAGGGCTTCTATGTACAGTACTCTCAAAGATCCCCAAGTCTTTTTGTAACCAATCATAAAATATGTGACCTAATAAAAAGATGCACCATAAATTGTGAAAAATTTTCAACTCTTATAGCCTTTGAGGTGCTTTAAAATAACATCTCAGAGCCTTTTAAAGGCATCGGGATACTAGTTACCTCCTAGTGTTTTAAAGAATTAATTTACTAACTATCAAGTATGTAATTTAATGTTGCTCTATTGTCCAGTCTTCTACTGTATATCAAGCAATATAAAAATATCACATGTTCTTAATGAGTAAATTTCCATTTTTGTGTTTTTACTGCGTTGTCTTTGTTTTAATGTGAATTTATCAGTTTATAGTATTTGATCATCTGGTACTTAGGTATGTATATGTTTTTTGTGCTTGTCTAACTGTATATGTTGTGTATGTTTGATTACGTATTTGTGTCTATATGTATTAGTGCCACCTATTAAAGGGCAAAATGTTGGTCGGCACTCAAATAAATAACAAATTATTATTATTATTATATAATTTAATCTCCAATGCTCATCATACTCTAGGGTTAGTAAAATTCCTGACCTATAATGCTTCTTCTCCGGATTCCTTAATTAGCCTTTACTATGTTTTGATTAGATGCAAGCTAGAATACAGCTCTGTTATTTGGAATAGCATTACCATCACAGACTCGAATCGTATTGAGTCAGTACAATACAAATTATTTAAAACTATTTACACGAGATTCTCTCAACCGTTAATGCCTTTCAGTTATGTAGATATTCTTACTGATTTTAAGGGGGATTGATCCCTGTCAGATCGGTTTTACAGTTTTTCTTATTAATCAGGGAATATACACATTGTTTTGCTTTTTTTCACGCTGACAAGGCATAGTTTATTGTTACATTCACTTTTTGGAATCCATATGACATTGTTTCTGTTAATGTTGCAACCTCTGTAGCCACTCCCGTAAATAAAGCAATTTTTCCTCTTCAGCTCTTTCCCGCTGCAAAATAATGGATATATTATGGTTCCAGCAATTACAGAAAATCGATTAAGTTTGTATCTATGCTTTGTCGTGACAAAAATTTTGATACCTTGACTGGAACAGAAGTTATCGAGAAGAAACAGATAAATCCAAGGTGGTAGGGATCAATACTCCTTAAGACAACCACTTTACATGCTCGTAGGATAGTTAATGATGCTCTATTTTTTATCAACTCCTTTCTATATTATTTTGATTGTCAAACTATTATAAACAATACAGGTTTAAAGGTGCCTAACTGTATTAGTAGAAACTTTAATCTTTTTTACGCATTATCTGAAAATAAAAACTTAATTAAGTATTCTGGGACTTTAAGGTTGATTAACTGTGTCTCAGTTCTGTCTGTCTTCTTTTTAAATGTTTTGCTGTATGTTGTTCTGTCAGTGTGTGTTGTAAGTGTCTAGTCCTTTGTTTTGTATGTCTGTATTCATTTGTATGTCCTTTGTTAATTGTTTATCCTGTGTTTCTGTATTTGTTCTACGGATTTGTATCTGTTATTTGTTTAGTGTCATCCTGTTATTGGTCGCAAGACTGTTGGATGTCACTTTAAACATAATAAATAAATAAATTATTCAAATCTCCACAAAACACATAAATAATTACTACTGTATTGTCTAATTGACGAGTATGGGATGAAGGTCTAGTCCTCTCTCTCACACTACTCTCTCGCTCTCTTCCTCCACTTTTTTTGTGTTGTTCTAAGTGCTGTCCCTTGGTACAGAAGGGGTGTAGGTTGGTGAAACGCTTCTTATTTTCCCCTTGAACCACACCCTTCAAACAAGAGTACTTCCTACTTATGATGGACTAGAAAGCTTGTGGAGTTCAGCATCTGCATGAGCATAGTCTCAGTATGTAGAATGAAGATAAGTTATTCAGTTTTGCAGTGCTGTTGACGTCTGTGCCAATTTAGTAATCAGAAACCACAAAATATTTACATCTCTTTTAATTCCAAAATTGATTTATTCTTTATCAAAACTGCTCTGTCGTGTTCAGGGACAAAAACAGTGCCTGATATGGTTGCAAAAGATAACATGTTTAATCCTGTTGGACGTGCAGATTCATAGACCTAAAGAAAAGATAGGAGTTGGTCATATGGCCATGGATCGAGGCAGAAAGAGGCTGGAGTGCTCACTGCGTACTAAGGCATTCCAGTGTTTGATCCCCGTCGAGGTCACTCCTGATTTTTGCTCGTGGAAATTATGCCTGGACGATGCTGCTATCCCATACAATTTTATTTCACACACCAAAATTAATAAATGGTTTATAAATACATTTTAAAGTTGTATTTACTCATATGTTTCGTAGGTTCTTTATAGCCACTGGCATATAGTAATCTAAAAATAGAGTATTCAGGTGTTTTTAATTTTTTACTAAGTTGTTGGCAATTGAGCACAC
This sequence comes from Medauroidea extradentata, assembly GCA_003012365.1. Classification (NCBI taxonomy): domain Eukaryota; kingdom Metazoa; phylum Arthropoda; class Insecta; order Phasmatodea; family Phasmatidae; genus Medauroidea; species Medauroidea extradentata. The sequence continues at coordinate 3,004 of PNEQ01134941.1, read as the reverse complement.
CATTATGAGTCATAATTTTAGGTTTGACAACTATAGATATTTATTAATGGGAAAAACCTGTATTGCTACGATAGCTAAACCAATTCATTATATTTGATCATATTTTGGTACATTAATTTTGCATTCTTTATGTTTTTTGTTATATTCTGTGGCCATTCGAAACATTTTCAAGAAATAGTTTATAAAATGATTTGGACAATTATTTTCCGATGTATGTTGACATTTTAATAAATAATATGAAAGTCTGTTTCGTAAGTACAGTACAAAAATTCAGTACGAAGTGAATTTCTTCTCAAGGTTATAAGAGAATCTGTAAATCATATGAGATACCAGAATGAACCAGTTAAGTTGCTCTAATAATCAACATATGGATAATAAATTACACAACTTAATGTACAGTTGTTTGTAATACTGAATGCCTAATTGTTTGCTCAACCTGCTTTCGATAGTTGTATGCAATATTGGATGCCAAACTTTTAGGTTATATTAACTCATGAATAGTAGTTTGTAAATCTCGAGGAAAATAAGCTTATTAAATAAAACCGAGTTTTTCACAACCTCATATTATTCTCAAAGTTTACCATAGACACTGTGATAAAATTATTAAAAAATGAAGTTACCAGCATAACCCTAAATGTTCAGGCAAATTAACCCTAAAAGTAAATATTGTTCCAGTGCATTTAGAAGCATGAAATAATTTATTCTCTTGATATCTCCTAGCATGGTGTCCCTACTACACTATTGACTAGTTAAATCAAAATTCAGATATGTGTATCAATACTAAAATTGCTTTTAATTGGTAACTCATGTATTCGTGTAGTGAAATATTCAGAATTAGGGGACGTACCTCACCATACACAGCATCAGCAAACATTAAATTAATTCTTGTTACCTTACTTAATACTAATAAATGTGTACCAGGTCTGAAGAAACTTTGGAAAATAGTCCTCAGATTTATCACGAGGGAAAAAAAAAATCTGCATAAAACTAAAGTCACTATATTAGAATCATGATTATAATTCATTTAAATAACTCATGTGATCAATCAAATTTTTCAAAGGCCGCCCTTGTGGAAATATGAACATGACATGAACAGTAGTACTGTTAATTTTCCCTTAATATGTAGGATACCGGGACTTTCAATATTCTGAAAATCGTTCAGGTATACCATGTGATAAAAAAAATTTTAACATGTGATAAAAAAAATTTTAACAGCTACCATTTTGAATCTGCGAACATGGCATGAACAAAACACACTGAGTAGTATACGTGTCCCAAGTTTGATGAAAATTGGAAAAATATTTTCCCACATATGACATATCATACAAAAATTATAAAAAAGGTCACCATTTTTTAATACATATATGAATTTAGCATGAACCAAATACATAAATTGGAGTAACATTATTATGTAGAGTGTGTGTACAAGGTTTGATTAAATTTGGTCTAAGTGTTCTAAAGTTTTTAGGGGGTACACACATATTCCCGACATACCCACACACATCAGCACATGGGCAGGAAGTTGATCTCATTAAGCCTACTTTTTCCCACAGAAGGTAAGCTAAAAAGTGAAAATTATTATGTTTATTGGTTAGAGCTCAGCCAATTTATCTATAATCACGTATCTGTGTTTGTTTCGCAATAAATCATTCATCTGCCGCAGATTCTGTGGCACAACGAGTAGGCTGCCACAGCATCGGGCCATTACAATGACGCATTGCCACTGCGTCTTTTATAAATATCCATGCCAAAGCTCGCCTTCCTTTTTAGGTTACCTTGTTTGTTGTGTACAGGTTAGAACTAACATAACCATGTGTTGCCGATTTTGGTTATGTACGTGTTATGATGTATGCACATATTTGTAGAGTCAAGAATAATCTTTTACTGTAATAATTTAATTGTAAGAAGGACTTCCTTACCTTTGGAAAACCGCATCACGTAATATTTATTTATCGTTGCAGCTATGATGCCTAAACCACGTGCACAGACTTTGTAAATTATGAGAGAACACGCATGGAGGAATCCCTTGTTAGAAATAATGATTTTAATGTGCCTGAAAGTGTATTATAATTGTTTAGTGTAAATTTAGCGGCAACACGTACACTAACAATAATAGTGATTATGTATTGTTTGCGAGGTGAGCTATGTGTGTTCTACTATGTTGGTAATCCTGCATAACAGACAGCTCCAGCTGCCATTTTCAAAACCACCCGCTTGAACGGGACTTCCATCCCCTCGGACGGGTATAAATGGCACCTAACGCCAGCTAGAAATCAGTGTTTTCTAGGGCTCGGCTCCTACCGAGTTCTCTAGGCACTCTCCCTGACCATATGGGTTGTGGCGGTAGCATGCCACCTAAGACCTCCTACCCAAACCTGTTCTACCTACTGAGTGTCTAGGTACGATGTAGCCAACCACTTGCATCAGTTCTGTTGGCCGCCACGAGGCGCGCCTAGCGTATCCGCCGGAAAGCGGAAGTTGATTCAGTCCGAGGCTCCAGAACAGAGTAAACCACGTGGTGTAGTAACAGTACTGTTTGTGACGTTGCAATGTAAATAATATTTGTTGTAAGTTTGTACATGTTCGGAACTGGTCTCCCGACTGCCATGTTGGTACTACTCTGTACATATTGTGCTTCGTACTCATGTGGGTTTGAACTTGGCGCCTATCCGCCATACTGTAAGGAAGGCAGTGCAAATCAAGATGGCGCGGTGAGAAGGTTACTCTGTGCGTTTGTGCTCAAACATTTTGGTCCTCCGGGCCTGATTAATGTACAATTCGCCTGCGGAAGTTGCGAAAACGTTAGGGAAATAATTCATGACGGTAAAACGTATTCGTGCGGCTATGTTCGGCCAACGGGTTCTGAAAGTGGGAGATTTACAAACAAGTCCATTGTTTATGTAAACACGAGCGGCGTGCAGGTTATGTAGCTCGCCCCGCGAAAACGTGATACGTGAGACAATCCAGTAATTGGACATGAATACGGTGTTTTAACAAAAGAAAA
>PNEQ01134940.1:0-16697 GCA_003012365.1 Medauroidea extradentata | reverse complement strand
CGCCATATTGTTACGTGAATAGAGTTGTTGGTTACCATAGCAACGTGTATAATGTGGCTATGGGTTGTCCAACCTTAACCAAATTTCTCAGGACACCTACAGGAACAGCTGACTGCAATCCGCCATATTGTTACGTGAATAGAGTTGTTGGTTACCATAGCAACGTGTATAATGTGGCTATGGGTTGTCCAACCTTAACAAAATTTCTCAATGCATCTACAGGAACAGCTGACGGCGCTCAATACTGTTACGTGAATAAACAAAGTCAGCTTGACTTTAATACAGGCTGCTAATGCTCCATCTGTATTTTTCTTTTATCCGTGGTAGCGACTGGAGTTTCTGCTCTTGAAATCTCTCTCCGTCGTGTGAATCTCACCATTGATTGGAGCCGCCGTGCCGTCTGCAGGAGGAGTAGACTTTAATCGAGGGCAGCCAGGCGGAGATTTATCGGTTATGGCGGCAGGCCTGACCGGGAAATGACTGATGGCCCCGCCCCATTGAACCTCGCTGTAATTTACCGTTTCGACGGACTACCTCGGCCGACGGACGTGCCTTTCGAGACGAGACCTCATCTCACCCACTTCCTCACTTCGTCGATTAATCGATATTCCGCGTGGGGTCACGATATCTCTAATCGCAGGGCAGCTCGTTTTAAGAGGTGCACGTCAAATAAGCCACTGAACCGATACGTGATCGATTTCCTACCAGAAAATTTTGGAGAGGTGCTTTTCCCACTCCTCAGGGTGGGTCAACATGAACGAAAGAGGAAAGTAAGTGGGCTTTAGGCTACGATTCGTCGTCAACGAGTTCGTTATAGACAGAGATACACAACTTGGTACAATGACAGCAACTAGGAGAGGAGTCTGCCATGGCCTTTGGTAAGAGGGGATGTTCGATAATTTTCTTGTATTTTTGTTTTCGAGACAAAACGTTTATTCAGATTGTATAGTCAAAATTTTCTCTTTGTCAAGACGTAGGACATATTTTTGCTTAATTGTTTGACATAAATAAAAAAAATGAAATCTATTATTCATTTGACATGCAGAATCATTGGAAGGGAATTATAGGTTACCTTTTAAGAATTATTACAATTCCTTTAAAATATGATCATATAGCACTATTTATTATGATCTCCAAAATTCATCAGAAATATCGTCTATGCCTCAACATTACCACATTTACCAAAAATATTTTAAATTAGAAGTTATTACAGAAAATCGACAGATAAGAAACCGTACCAGCATTCACCTGGACCGCTTTCGGAAAACCATGTAGAACCGAATCCAGGATGACCGGAGCCGGGGTTCGAACCCGGGTCTTCCCTAATGCGAGTCCCCAACGTGTTACCGTTGCGCTACCTCGCTCGTTACGTGAGATGAAGAGGCTGGCGGTAAACCCTGTGCTGACTTTACAATAGCGCGACGGGCGCGATGCGACACAAACATTCTCGTTTTTGCGAACACTAGTTCGTCTGCCACGCGATGAATACTAATAAAATAATACAAATATGTAGTTTCTAGCCGCTATATACTAACCTCTAGTACTACAGCCAGATATGATAACGGTATTTCACTTTTTCCCCCTGTTCATTTCTAAAATATTTTATTTACCCGCTGGAATATAGTCACAATTACACATTTTCTTAAAAAAGGTTAGGATTTTCTTATAGTAATAAACAAAAATCTCTCGTAAAAAAGCTATATACTACTAGCTCACCAGTTTCCCCAACATTTGGACTCAATAAGTTTCCCAGATTTGTTTTATACAGGGACTAAAAGATATGCAAAAATTTAGGTACATTCTAGAATTTATTTAATGCAAACAAATTTTACATGAAATTACAAAGATGGCATTCTGCCGAATAATATTACGTTTACTTTCACTTTAAATTATTTCATTCGTATCGTTTGAATAGTTTTTTTTTTTACTTTGGTATGTAGCGAAAATAATCAAATCACTACTTTGACATGCGCTTGTACTGTATGACAACTATTGAACCAAAAAAATATATATTTTATTTGTGGGAAATGGACACCATTAGTGTGACGTCACACGACGATGCTGGTTCCAGACACACTCGGCCCATGCTAAACAATGACCAATATTTTTGTCCCTGTTTGTAATAATGAAGGAAAAAAAATTGTGTAAATTATATTGTTTTTCGAAATAAATAAAGTCAAAGAAGTTATGAACACAGCCTAACTGATAACGTTGCAGCATACTCGGAGTTGTTTATGTGTAAATAGTGATGAGGTTACTTATCCTAAAGGTAAACGTGCATGTTTGTTCTCGTTTGAATAGTACAATTTATTTGCAATTCAAAGATGGACTATTCAAAATGAGTAAATTAAGTAATCTAATTACTTATACCTACATTTATATTCTTTACGGTTAGTCATTGTATGTTGTGTTAAGATTTCGTGCAAGAGTAATATTTTTTTTTGTACATTAGGTACGTTCCCAGGCGATTTGCGAAGAAATGTTAAAACGAATTAATATGGGGTTGGACGTAAAATCGTAGAATGTAAATTTTGTACACGGACTTGTGATAAATCACATAACTTGTCATTAAGTCCAAGTTACTCCACAAGGTGTTACAGAAGACCAATCATACATGGGAAATAAGCTAACAATATTAGCAACTTTTCTGTTTTATGGTATATAGCTCAATGTGTTGGTTACCGCTTTCCGCAAAGAGTATTTTATAGTTACAACTTGATTTTAGTAAAATACGACAGTAAGTAAGGCTATTTAAGGTTGGACAATTTGTGGGATAGAGGCACAAAAACTTTGGGGTAGGTGCACAGAAAATTGTAGGGTAGGGAGTTACAGAAATTGGGTAGGGTTACTGAAAATTGTGGAGCAGGAATACTAAAAAACGTGAGGCAGGGGAATTAAAAATCGTGGGGCAGTGGTACAGAAATTCGTAGAGAAGGTCACTGAAAATTGTAGGGCAGAGATATTAAAAATCATAGCGCAGAGGTACAGAAAGTTTAAGGGTAAGTACACAGAAAATTGGAGCGTAGAGTCACTAAAAATTGTAGAGAAGGTACATTAAAAATTATGGGGCAAAGGTACAAAAAATTTCGGGTATGGGCACAGAAAATTGTAGAGTCACAGGATATGTACAGTAAAAATCATGTGGCTGATGTACAAACAGTTTAAAGGTAATGGCACTGAAAATTGTGTGGCAGGTACATTAAAAACCATGGGGCACAGGTAGAGAAAGTTTTAGGATAAGGACACTAAAAATGTAGGTATGGGCCTTTAAAATGCTTAGGACATAAGCACAGAAAGTTTCAGGGTTGTAGCACAGAAAATTGTGGGGCAGGTACATTAAAATCACAGGACAGTAGCACTGAAAATTGAAGAGAAAGTATGTTAAAAATCATGGGGCAGAGGTACAGAAAGTTTTAGGGTAGGGACACTTAAAATTGTGGGGCATGGGCATTAAGTACTGAAAGTTATAGGGTAGAGGCACTAAAAATGTGGACAAGGACATGAAGTCCTAAATATTTTAGGGCAGGGGCATTAAAAATGTGAGGCCGGGACAAGTCGCGAGGCAGTGTCCGTCTAAGGTAACAAACCTACACTGTAAAAAAACTTCCAAAAATGTTTAGGAAGTTATTATCCCAGACGCAGTATGGGACAGTTACTATACTTCCAAGTTGTAAATATGCAAACTTTTACACTTGTTACAATACAAGTTTGGTAACTTTAGTATACATTTGACTGTTTCATAAATAGGTTTAGGAGTGCTACCATGGATGTCTGGGAAACTATTCTACCATACCTACTTTCATAGTGCTCCTATACGCACGCACGTCTGGTAAATTTACAAACTATTTTTTAATGTGTACGAACATGAATCACCTACAATCAACAAGATGTTACATTTTTAAAAACTAAGCCACCATTTATTTTCGTCAACAGCAGAAGCTCTGTAGACCTAGCTAAATTGCAATGCCTAACTGAACCTATTGTGAAAATTACTTAGTTTGAACGTTCCAACAAAAATGCACGAAGACAACTTTAATATTATAATGCAACATAACTTCATGTTCATAAGTTGTATCAGTCTTCGTCTCGTACAATATTTCTGAAGGAACAAGAACACATAGACTACTATACAAATCACAGCACAAAGCCCTACATAAATATATTTTCCCGTTAAATGTATTAAATTCTTTCGACTCTCTGACGATATAAGTTTACGTGGGAAGTCCTGCCGCACTCTGGTTTCCATTCTTTAGACCTAAACGAAAGTATTAATATATTTTAACGGTTATACAAAAATACGCCGGGAAGACAATTGGATATTCCGGTGCTAAACTTTCCAAACAAACATTCGTTTGGAACCAGTGCTCTCGTGTGACGTCACAACTATTGATTTTATTTATTTTTATTTATATATATGTCCATTACTATTAATTTACTGCGTAAGAATTGGACAATGTTTGGTACAATTATAAAATTACGTATTTTTTGGGGGCAATGCGTTGTTGTGTGTTCGTAAATAAGTGCATTTTACGAAACTAATCTTCATGTACCCATTGTGCCAATGTATGAAAAGCAAACATACTTCGTACAAGGCTGGAATGTCACACCATGCTAATAAAAAAACGCTATTTCTAAGCCCTCGAAAATAGCTAAAAACGGCCTTTGAAGGGCGCCGCCTACCCGCGCGTCAGAGGCTCAAAAGCGACGGAGCAGTAAGGTCGACCTTGAAGTGCTCATCAAATGCCGCGTCGCCTCAACGAGCCAAGCGCTGAACTAGCGTGCAAGCTTCCCGCCGAACGGTTTTTACTATGGGACACTAAGCGGTGACCATATAATTTTATTGGTGAAAGTCTGCAACTAAGTTCAGTGCATGTCGCAACCTGAGTTTCACATACATCCGGTTAGTACATTTTGAAGTGCGGAAGTCTGAAAAGGCCGTTTTTAGCCACGTTGGAGGGCCTAGAATAGTGTTTTTAATGAGTGTGGCGTCTTAACAATGAGGTACCGACCTTGTTTGTAGTGTGTTTTTTTCTTACGTATGCACAACGGGCACATATGGAATATTTTCGTAGTAAAAACCTGTTTACGAACACACTGCAATGCTTTTGAAGCGTGGGGTTGGCGGCCGTCTTAAGACTGCTGTTCTTCAAAGTGTCCTATTTGTGACGTTATTTTTTCCGAGTTAAACTTTTAAAACTCCTGAAAGGGGGCAGATGTCGTAAAACCGTTACACAAAAAACGTTGGTAATTGTTTGTACTCTGTAGCTTAATTTTTCAAATCATAAGTTTTTATAATTTTGGTTAGTTATCAATTTAATTAAATTTTATTAATGTCAATAATTAGCCAAAACCACGAGAACTTGGGTTTCGAAACAACTAGGCTAAATAGTATAATTTCCAACATACGTATACAACGACATTACGATTTCTGCTCCCTTTCAGGATTTAAAGTATACAACTTACTAAAATGGCATAAATAGGAATTTTACTCCGCTGCAAACATTCCTGAAGGCGTATCAAAATTTTGGATATTTCGAATTCTATGTGTTAAATCTACTACACATTTTTACATTGTTAGATCGTAAGTTACTTCCATATCATGTGATACTTGTTGGAAGATAATAAATAACACACTCATTCTTATCTTCCAACAAATGTCAGATAATAAGTGAGTAATCTACTATCTAGTAATGTTAAAAGGTGTAGTACTCACTACGGAGCGTGAAATGTCAAAAATGTTATGCTAAGCGAGAAAAATAATATGACCATGCACATTCCGCCTCGAAGCCATATAGTAAAAATGGACCTGCGGAAATCTTTCTCGCTAGTTTTTGTATATCTATATAATTTCCGACGTACCTTTGATTTGCTAGACTACAATATTTTTTACAAAGAAAATTCTTGTAAATTTATAAACAAATACTTTTACGAGGAAAATTTTTATAAGTTTGTAAAGCTACAAAGGAATTACTTTTAACAATTTTTTTTTTTTGCGCAGGAACTGTCGGTATATATAAGGGATTTCCTTGCAGTATTACATACTCAACATTTCGTAATTTTATAAACCAATAATTTTACAAAGAAAATCTTCGTACCTTTACAAGGATTTTTAAAAGTACACCATATTTTTTAGAAATTTTTGTTGATATTTAAAAAAAAAACATATTATAATTTTATTTTATTTTTTGTAAATTCGAGTTGCAAGATAAATGTAAGTTTTCTCGCTGCGTCGCACCGCGCCGCCACAGTGGACGGCGTGACGGACCCCCTACGGAATCGGCTTCTCCCAAACCAGAGTTTCTCTCACTCGCCTTATGAAAAAAGCGAATCACTACTGCAAAAATAGGGGGGGGGGGGAGGAGGTAGCAGGGACAGCGAACCCACGTGGACAGGCAGAGACCAGAAGATTTATTTATCTCAACCCGAAGTTCGTCGAAGTCACGATGTGTTTTACTGCTTCCCCCACTCTTCTCCAACGTCCCCTCTCAACTCTTCGGTTCTGCCAGACTATAACTTCCGCTGCCCAGCTGTGGGATTCAGAAGTCTTAAATTTTACTTCTTTTTACTGACATGTTTCTTTTCTCACGAGCCAGTAAATATTTTTTTTTCCGGGTTTAAAAAACATTGTTTTTGGGACAAAACGCCATATTAATGCGTCACATGACACGCGTAGCACATTGTTCCTAACAACACTACTGTACAATAGCATTCACGCCTTTACTTTGCGGTGAAGACTTCAGTTTTTTTTTCTGCACCACCATGTTGGATTGCTTTAAATTTGGCTCTGAATTTGTGTATTTAGCATTGACAAGCGTAGAATATGACTTGTTACACAGTTTAATCTCAAGACCACGTGTTCCTAGCTATGCCGTATTTGCGAGTTTCAGTTTTTAAATCCTGAAAGGAAGCAGATATCGCAAAGTCGTTACACCGAAATGTTGGAAATTGTTTGTAACATGTGGCTTTTATTTTTCTCAAAACATAAGTTTATGTAATTTAGGCTGGTTGTCAACTTAATTAATTTTTATAAGTCAAATAATCAGCCACGAAAGTTAGCTCAATGACAATTCAAAGAAAAAATTAACGTGATTTTACTTCATAACCACCTCGAAAACCAGTAATCCTAACGAAATGACATAATTTACGTTGGAACTATATGTTCCAGTAAAGTAAGCTAGGCGTGTTTTACGTCTTGTCGACAGCAAGGTCATTACAGACGGTGAGACACACAACTTGGTACAATGACAGGAGCTGTGAGAGGAGTCGGCCATGGCCTTTGTTAAGGAACCGTCTCATCATTCGCCTTGAGCGATTTAGGGACACCATGCTAAACTGAAATCAGGATGGCCGGAACCGGGGATCGAACCCGGATCCTCCGGAATGCGAGTCCAACGTATTATCGTTGCGCTACCTCGCTCGGTTACATGTTACGTGCTACAACATGAAGTACATATTAAAAACAGTTAAAAAAATTTCTTGTTGAATTTGTGAATGTTAGTTAGTTTTAGCTGTACTTAAGCGTTCACTCCCGTGGGCTCTCATGAGCACCAAAAATTAAGTGAAAGGTGAATAAAATAAATGTTCTACTGTTTTAACGGATTATTTTATAATAAGTAATGAAGATTTCGTTCGATTACAGATTTTTTTTTTATTTTAAGAGGCCTCCCTAGCTAGGCTGCATTTGTGTGTGTGCGAGTCAGGAGCAGTAAGGTTGCCGTTGAACGACGTATGTAATGTATTATCGCCTCTCCGTGCAAGCCACTCAGCTGGCGTGCAGTGCTTTATTGTTATCCTTCTTCCTATGGGACTTTAAGCGATGACCACATTACTTTATTTGTGGACAGTATAGTTCAAAGTCTAACGCTTCTTTCTATAGTTGTGTTTTTCGAATCCGTTTGTTACTTTTCCAGATACGGCTGTCTGGAAAACCCAGTTTTGGGCATTTTGAGGGGCCCGAATATGATGTTTGTAATAAACATGCCGAATTTTCAATACTTTAACGACATAGTTTGAAGTGTGTTCTTTTCGTAGTTTTATAAATATAATACGCGTAAAATTATTTCATTAAAAAAAAAATAATAATCGTAAATCGCTGCAAGGCACTTGAAGCGCAGGTAGGGAGGTAAGATTGTTTTGTCAGAAGTTGAAATGCATTGTACGTATCCGCTCCTTCTGTCTTCAGAGACGTGCAGAGTTGAGTGAAATGTGAGCTCGATATCCTGCAGAAATGTTGCATTGTCAAGGGCGGTTCTCCAGGGTCACGTGACACACGAGTACATCCGCCAGTGAATGTGATGACACGACGATGTGTATGTACGTCCGTGCTGAATGGACGCTTCGAAGTTGTTTTTTTTTTTCTTTTATTCTCGCACAGCGCACACCGCACCTGTAAACGCAAAGTGTTCTCTGTAGACGCGTCCTCACCTCTGTATGGATAGATTACAAATTGCTAAATTCGAAATGAAGATACGTATATAGGAGGTTCGCACTTCGGAACCCCTGTAGTTACTCCCCCCCCCCCCCAGTATATTTACAATTTCTCTGCAACGTTTTCATGTAAACAAAACAATTTCAGTAGCAATCTAAGTGTATAGAATGTCTTGTACTCAGAAGGGAACGTCTCAGGTCACAGTATACAGGGTGTTAAAGAGTGCGTGGTAGATAAATAAACGCTGAAAACATCAATTGATTTCTACGCTTTTTTCTAAGCTAATATGGATAAAATACTCAATGACAATCCTAGATAGTGGTATTTGTCAACTTTATAAGTAAATATTTATCCAGAATTACTAATTCGTTACGCGTGATCTCTTGCGCCGCAGTTAAATGCACGAGGTTCCGGCGTCAGAGATTGTGTCTCAGAAGTTCGTAACACTGGAAACAATTGTGTTAAAAGCGTTGGCTAAAACTATGGCCTAGGATTGGTGTTGTTTAATTTTCGCAAATTGGCTTCAAGAAACCTATACTTATAGATTTATAGATTAATGCTTTTAGCGTTGAATTATGTACCACGCCTTCTTAAGGTTCTTATCTATGTAGGTTGCGTTGGTGTACAGTATGTGAGGCACAAAACCGATGGAGCATTAAGAGTGACGTAGGTCGGCGTATGTAATGTATTATCGCCTCTACACAGAAACCCAGCAACTGGCGCGCAGAGCTTTACTATTATTCATTTTCCTACGGGACTTTAAGCGGTGACCGTATTATTTTATTTGCGATACTTATGGTCCAAATTACAGCGCTTATTTATATTATTGTGTTTTTCGAATCCGGTTGGGATTTTCCTAGATACGGCAATTTTTAAAAAAAATCTGTGTTTAGCCGTTTTCAGAATCTTGAAAATAGTGTTTCCAATAAGCTATCCCAATTTTTAAACTGATAGAAACATTGTTTGAAATGTGTTTTCTTTCCATAAATTTACTCGCTGCAATGCGTTTCAAGCGCAGGTAGATAGGGAACTTAATGAATGACGTTTAAAAGTCTCCGTGACGCTGTAGCTAATGCTAAGACGAGTAAAATGATACAGGACACTTGATATGTGTTGATGTAGAAAATAATTGTCTTTGAGAAGTCAACCAGTACATAAAATGGGCAGATATGACAGTTCATCAGGCCGGAAATATGTAATAAAAAAAATACTAGCCTTCCTCAGAAGCCCCTTCGGTTGTTCCGTTGGCGTCACCTGCATACTACCAATGTCAGAGTAGTAATTTCTGTAGTGCTGTGGTTGTAACTGCTAATACACACACAAGCCAAGACTGTAGCTAGAGTGAATAGGGAAATGTCACTAAATGCGCCAGTTGTTGCCATTCTAATGTAGTATTCATACCTCACAGATCACAACTTGTGTGCAGTTTTTCAGGCACTTCCCAGCATTTGCGACACCAAGTGTCCTGTATCATTTTACTCGCCTTAGCATCCCCTACACCGTGGCAGAGATTTTTAAACGTTATTCATTAATAGCCTGTGTTTTGTTTTTACATTGCCGCTTGTGACGGTGATATTCCTACGACTTGACAACGTTTACTTCATTTGTCACCTTACTATTAGCATAGAAGTAGAATAAATTATTGTCTATGTGGATCAGTACGTGTTGGAGCTACATATACGTCACCGATGACTTTTATATTCATCTCGGTGCCTCGCGCTTTGCTAAAGGATCTTTTAGGCTGTTTTTCCAATAACCTGAAAGCTGTGAGCAAAAAAACATTTTTACGCACTGAAAACACTTGAAAACGGCTATTCACAATTTTTTCCTGTGTTTTTATTTATTTAGCAATATTTGCCTTTTCTTGATGCCGAAAGTTTTTTTTTCCGGAAACAAAATAGCAAAACGTGACTGAGTCACACCGAAACCAATTTAACATGTAAAACCCTATACTTAACTGTCGCAAGAACTCTACAAATGTGTTGCAGCGTTTTTGTTAACAGGTTTTTTCTATGAAACAATTCCACGTGTGCCCATTATGCCAACGTATGAAAAGAAAACAAACTTCAGACAAGGTCGGAACATCATTGTTAAGACACTATGGTAATTAATAACGCTGTACCTAAGCCCTCCAACATGGCTAAACCCATATTCAGACTCTGCCGTACTTCATAATGTACTAACCGGATGTATGTGAAACTCAGATTGCGATGTGCACTGAGCTTTGCTACAGACTTTCCACCAATGAGATTATACGAACACCGCTTAGTGTCCCATAGTAAAAGCTGTTCGGCGGGAAGTTTGCGCGCTATTTCAGACTAGTGATGTTAGAGCGTCAGTTCTTTGTTATGGTACGGGGCATTCAAAATTATGGTACATTGACTCAAAACATGGTAAAATTATGAGAAATATAAAAAAATTAAAATATTTTATTTTCCTAAATTTTTTTTAAAATTTTACACTACTGGTATGAAATACGTACAAATGGAAATAGATCATGCTTTGAAAATCACAACATTTTGAACACTTGGTATTGAAAGATTGACGCAATGATCATTCACTATCAGAATGGAAATAAAATATGTCTGTCACAGTTGGCGTGTTCTCGTATGTAGGGTGTCTCTTGTAGTCAGACTCCAAATATAGGTGTGCTGCTGTGATCCTCGTCATCATCTCGTAAGATGACTTGAAATCACTGCAGAAAGCTTAAGTTTTTTCTTTCGTTAAGTCGTCGAGTATACTTTACGATGAAAATCACCAGAAATCCAATAGGTGGTCAGATTATGGTGCATTTGCGTATCATGACAGCCTCGTCATGGTACATTGTACACTAGGTCAAATAACGGTACAAGTACCATGAACATGGTACGTCTAACAACACTGTATTCAGAGCTTGGCTCGTTGAGGCGATGCAGCATTTGATGCGCGTTTCAAGACCGCCCTTGTCTCCGCCATTTCTGTGCCTCTAACGCGCAGGTAGACGGCGCCCCTACCTACCCTTCAAATACGTTGCAGCAAGTTACGACTAGTCTCTTATTTAATAAACTATTTAACGCTCACTATATCTTTATATCTACGAAAAAGAACACACACTTCAAACTATGTCGCAATAGTTATTAGAAACATTATTTTCTGGTCCCTCATAACGACCAAATATGGCTTTTTCAGACTGCTGTATCTGGAAAATTAACTATCTGATTCGAAAAACATAACTATAGAAACAAGCGGTAGACTTTTAACTACGTTACCCATAAATAAAATAATGTGGTCACCGCTTAAAGCCACTTTGGAAAAATTATAATAGTAAAGCACTGCTCTGAGGGGCTAGCACGGAGAGGCGATAATGCATTACATACGTGGGCTAGTGGCAGCCTTATAGCTCCTGCCTCTCACAGCACAAACGCAACTTATCCAGGGAGGCCTCCTAACTACCTGGGGCAGTGCGGCCGAGACACGAGGCGGTGTCAAGCTAATGTGTTTATGCTGTTCCTGTCTTCGGGACTTTTTGTTTTTCCTCCCGAGTGATCGCCTGTCGGCGCAGACTTCACGTGAGGACACCACGTGCTGCTCCTCGACGGCAGATTCATCATGGTCGCAGTTAGGAGTGGCGTAATGCGCCCTGAGGACCACGCACTCGTGCGTAGGACGTGCGGGACCATTGTCGTCGTTTGTCTTCGGCGCTGGTGGGGTCGCTGACAGCAGAAAGGCCCATAACGGTACTGAGGAAGTTGCTCCACGGGAACAATAGCGTCGTCTTGTCCGCTCCTTCCAGGCCCTCCTGCAACTCCAGTTGGACAAAATAATCCTCTCTCCGAAGATTGTAGAAGTTTAGGGCATCCAGAGCGACAATTTAGGCATCGAAAATATAAGTTTTGCGAAATAATAACGCACTGAAGTTGTCTATCTATAATTACTCACGTGATTAACGAGTTGATAATTTTATTTAGTAGTATAAAAATGGAAAAACAGTTTAGGCTTTACAAGAGTTTAAATATATCGGAGTGATAATATCATAACAAGGCTCCAATAAACAATAAATAAGGCAGAGAACAATAGAAGGCAAAACATTAATTAATGAGTTGAAGTCCATATTGTGGTCAGACAAAATTAAAAAGACAAAAAAAAAAAGGGGGGGTGCTGAACGAGTCTACAATACAAAGCATAAGTTCGTATAGAGCTGAAACATGCGAAATGATAAAACAAGAGAGAGACAAAGACTTCAAGCTACGCGAATGGACTTTTTTTTTTTTTTTTAAGAAGGAGCTGTTTAATCGCAAAGGGAAAGGTTTACGAATAAAGAAATCAAGAAATGAATGAAAGCTGTTGCCTTGCTTACATCGCTGAACAAGTGGAGAAACGTATATTGAGGTAAGGTAAGTGGGCATTAGGTCTCGTCGACAGCGAGGTCGTTAGAGACGGTGACGCAATTTGGTACAATGACAAGAGCTCGGGTGTCGGACGTGGTCTTTTGTTATGGAATCATCCCAGAATTTACCTGGAACGATTTCGAGCAATCATTGACGTAAATCAGGATGGCCAGAGCCGGGGTTCGAACCCGAGTCCTCCCGAATGCGTGCCCGACGTGTGACCGTTGCGTTACATCGCTCGTTAAACGTAGATTAAAGTAGTACTGATATGTGAAGCGGTTATGGGAAGAACGACGGCCGAAGAGAGCATTATGTTGGCAACCTCCGTATAAGATAAAAAGAGGAAGACTTTCTGCAGGATGTACAAAACAAGTAAAGGGGGATATGTAATGAAGAGACCTGAAATAAGGCCAATGTAAGGTTAGAGAAGCTTGGACACGTAGATGCGAGAAACTGCCAGAAAACCTGTAAACAACTCGAAATTTAAATTTTAGTATCAACAGTTATATGTAATAACAAATATTATACTATGAAGATAACTCAGAGCTTCTATTATACGGGCGTGATAGATAAATAAGCGCTGGCTTCTACAATTTAATCAGGAATTTGCAAAAGGTTCCAAGTCCAAGCGAGCAAATTGTTGGGAAACAATAAAAAATTTATCATTGTGGATCTGGGAATGAAACAGGTTGTCAATAATAGATAACTTCTAAGTATAGTGTGTGTGTGGAATACCTAATATGAATCATGTTTCACGTAAATACGCTTTTTATTATATTTTTTTATAAATTAATAAAGTTAGTTGACTTGGTGCTTTTTGCAAATCAACTAACGTTCATTCTAAAATGGCACATAAAACATAACGTCTTGAGTAGATATTAGTGCAATGTTGGTATATTGTAGTGAAAAACTAATAATATGATACACGGAAACATATGTTGTAAAACACACAACCACCTGGTGCTTTATATCCATAAAGCAATGTTATGTATTATAATATCAGAGAAAGTGAAATGTTCTTGGTGTAGATTACTGCAACATTGGTATATGCTAACGAAAAAAACTATTGGACAACGTGGAAACAGATTCTTTAAAGACAATAATGTAAGTAACAAACAAAATAATGCACTATTGGCACAATCATAGACATGTTTATTAGTCTGTGGCAGGCCGCCAATGTAGTACATACATTGTCGTAGAATGTGACCGCGTCATCATGAACTACAACATACCGCGAATGTCTTCAAGTTTTGATTTTTTAATTGGTACAGTTCCATTTCTGTAAGCATTACAACGTGTCTCAACTGTCGTGGGAGCTGAAGATTAAAGGTATGAAACTGTTCATGTACTTCAACAACTCCTTTCACATCAAATTTGTAAACAAACTGGCAGTAACAGCACTGCTTAAGGGCATGAGCCCGAGTTTCTTCGCATTTAACGACAATTATTTTTTAAAATATAAATGGGAGCCGATATCGTAAAATCGCTTCGTAACTTTGTTATGACTGATTTAAACTGCATACTATAATTTTGTCGAGTCAGAAGACTGCAAAATAGTTGCTAATTAGTTAATTATCGAAATTTCCTCTTAATTGATAAATTAGCCATACTCATTTGTCTCGAAAAATTACATCGCATATTAAAACCAATTTGCAACAAATTTACGAAGCAATTTTACGATATCGACTCTCGTATGGATTTTAAAATATAATACTCTCGAAAGCCGAGAAACTCGGGCCCAAGCCCTTAAAGCAGGGAATCACAGTGCCCTTATAATATACATATGATTTGTCATTAACGAAAGGTACGGAGTCCATAACTTGGTACCTTTTGCCAATTCCTGATTCAATTGAGATCTACACTCTTTGAAAGTCAATATAGAAAAACTGCAAAACAACCATCCGTGATAATTACCTATATTAGCCAACTTTATAAGCAAACATTTACCCGGAATGATGCATTTGTTAAGTGTGATATCTTCGTCAGAGATTGTTCTTCAATTATACGTTACTCGAGAAAATTTTTTGCTCCGAATGTTGGCAAAAACTATTGTCTGGGACTACTGTTTTTTGATTTTTGCAAATTGGCTTCGAGAAACCTATAAAAATACAATTCTAAGCTGATGCTTTTAGCGTTGAATTATGTACCACGCACTCTTTTAAGTAGAAATAAAAAAAAGTATTCAATTTCGTATTCCGATGTGAAGTCTTTGTAGAGGGTTTTGCTGCCAACTTCGGCGAAAATAAGTTTCCCGCGATTTAAGAGGGTGTCTCACCTCTTTTGTTAAAATTTTCCATTTTCGTTTAATAAATTAAATATGTGATGAATTATAGGCCAAGTATATTAATAGAAACATTACATTTAACAGGTCTGGACACTCGCCTATCTACCAATGAATTTTGCTTGACCTCCTTGTTGTTTGGCTGCAGTTCGCTAAGTTACCGATAATGTTGTGCTTTATTGGCGCTGCAGTCGGGGCGGTCGGGCTCAAACTCCGCCCACTTTTTTCTAGTATTTACATTATAAAGTAAATAAGGATTGCTGGAGCCATACTTTAGGATTGTGAGCGAAGGAAGTGTTTCATATAGTGATAAAAAATACGTTCTTGATAAATTGTTTATCTTAGTGGGAGGGAAGTGGGCGGAGTTTGAGCCTGACCGCCCTGATTGCAGCGCCAAAGACGCACAACACTCTAGGTAACTTGGTAAACTGCAGCCAATCAACAAGGGGGTCAAGTTTCCAGGCGAGTGTCCAGACCTGTTCTTCTCAAGGGATGCAAGACCAATGTTTGACAGTCTATATATATATATATATATATATATATATATATATATATATATATATATATATATATATATATATATATATGGGACCAAATTGAACGTCGCCATATTGCATCCCGTAACATGCAATGTCGTGTACCAAATTTTTTTTTGTTAAAAAATAATCGTTACCCCCACTCCTGCTAAAGTACACGGTACCCTATCTTCGGCTGCAATATGTCAGCGTTCAATTTGGTCATGTAACAAAAGAGCAGCGTAACAGTCTAGTTCTTTTATAACGCCTTTGGTTCTTCTACGGTCGTGCTCTAGAAGCAAGACTGGCGTCTCGCTGACATCTTGCCTCTATGAGACATTCAGCGGTGACCCTAAAGCTCAGTACACGCTATCCGCAATTCAGTATATAATTACATACCTAATTCAGTGCAAGTAGCACTGCGACAGTGTGTACCGCAACTACGCTGGTTCCAGGCAGAATTTCGTACTTAATTTCCACACGGGTAGCATAAGGTCTGAATGATGGCGATGGGAGTGAAGCCAAGAAGGGGGAGAGGTAGCCACCAAATTTTGCAGCCGCCATGCTGCTTTAACCTCAAAAGTACACATCGGACTGGTATTAATTATGGTAAATTAATGTATTATGCGCTTTAATTAATGTTTTAGGTTGAAAACTCTATATATTAGCCCTGTTTGCACACGTACAAACTAATATTTCCTCAATTTTTTAATTAGTCGGCCATATTGATACCAGCCATGTCAAGCGTTTTGTTTGGTTACAATTCCCGGCGACATGCTCCATCTGGACCCTTCTAACATCTTTGGATAATACAGACCTTCAAATTTGGGTGTTCTTTTTTTACTCATCCTATACTTTATGATTTATTGTAAGCATTCGAACAGAAAACGTTTATCTCTATTCTTTGCTAGCAGTCCCCCGCGGCTTTGCTCGCGAGTATTATTCGTAACTGATAATATTTACTTTAATTGAAAAACCTCTTTGTACACAAGATTGGTACTTCAGTCATCAAGTGTTAGAATGTCCAAGCGGCTATTTGAACTAATTCTGCAGCAGGATAAGTAGCTATAGCTGTCCACGCGAAAAGCAGTCTTAAGTTTGTCCCT
>PNEQ01134939.1:0-16698 GCA_003012365.1 Medauroidea extradentata | reverse complement strand
TGGGAAGGCCCTTACCAGATTGTCAAGAAGATAAATGATGTGGTCTTCCGGATAGTTCGCAAGGGCTCTCGGACAAGAAAACCCAAGGTTGTGCATATTGACAGACTGGCTCTCTATGATGGACCAGAGTCTGTTGTGTCTGCTCGGGACGAACAGACTTGAGGAGGGGGCAGTGTTGCGAGCCGCGACTGTCTGGCTGTGCGGTGTAGTACGATACTGTGGTGGCGGAGCTAGGACACCCCCTTCCCACTCACTCCTCGGCGCCGTGGCTGTCGGGCAGGGCGGCGAAATACAATACAGTGGCGGCAGCGCTAAAAGGCCTCCTCGGGTGCCGCATGGATTGTATTACTCCATGATAACCACCTGCGCAGAGTATCGGGTAACCGAGAGAAAATATCGTGATCTGGAATGATCCTGTTCCCTCTTTATCTCTCTGGGTAGTGCTTGACATTGAAGCGACATCTTTCCAGGAGGTTGGAGAACAGAGACCCGCCGAGATAATTCGAGAAGAAGGAGGGTGGGGTATATAAGGGGGAGCTGCAGCAGGAGAGAGAGAGTTTTTGCTGGCAGGTGCCTAGTGTGATCTGAAGTGATAGTATTGGATTGCGACGACTGTTCAAGGGCGTCCAGCGAGTGGGACCGCAGCAAGTAGGAGGAAGAAGGTGATTCTAGGCCAGAAAGATTCTTCGTTATTATTTCTTTGGGTCCACCATTGTGAGTGACTTGTAACCTTGCTATAGACAGAGAACTTGTGTAGATGTTTTTTTTTATCCTTTATGTAAATAGTAGTTATTTCTTCTGTTTGCCATTTATTGTGATAAATCTTTATAGACATAGATTTTTTTGTATATACAGTTGTAAATAAACTAGGTTAGCTTTATTTTCTTTATTTTATCAAAGACCTCCATCCCCAAACGTACCTAGCCCGCAAGCTTGTAACAATATTCATAATACCAGCGAACGCGTATTTCACACTATGTCAGCTATTAACACATGTGTGACACGCTCATAAGGTCGACATGACGATCACTTAGATTTATACGCAGTTCGGGATAAAGTCAGCACTCAAAAAAGCCCTGCTATGTTTCTATTTTCAGCCAATATGTATCTCTCCGCGCGTAACGGCCAACGTCAGAAAACTTCAAACCTCTCTGGACACGTAACTTGATGTTTAGGCGTGTAAAATAAATTGTGCAGTCAGTAGGTTCCTATATAGTTTGATTAAAAATTGTTTATTAATTATGCAGAACATAAATGATCGAATTCGGTTGATTTTATTTCAGTATTGTATTAAAATAAGCAAATATATGGAACTTTGTTCGTTACATCGCTGCCAACCTTACAGCGAGTGAGGTAACTTGTGTAAGGTTAATTTATGTACAGTAACAGCTAGTGATTTCTAACAAAGGTTAAATCTATAGTGCCTACTTTATTCCGAATGACCTATAATAGTCCTCAGTGTCAACCAACTATCATAAATCCATAGGTGTCAATAACTATGTCTTGTGACCACTCGGTCTCCTCGCCATTATGTCAAGATCACATTGAAATAGTTTTCATTATGGTACTATTACAATACCAAATTTTATATAGAAAAAAAGAAAATGTTACATATTGTCTCTGTGAAAACAAGAGAAAGGAGCAGGTGCAGAAAATGCCTGGGGCCTCACCCCACCACACTCAGGTCACCCCAGCTGCTGAACAGGAGGGAATCCAGCCAATAGTTTTGTAAGTTGTCATTGTATTGTAGTGTTTTAGTAATTAAGATATCATAAATGTTAACAAGCAAGGAACCGTTTTATGTAAATGGATGTAGATAGCAAAGAGAAATTAAGTAACTATTTAATAAATTCTGTTCTGGCCGGAATTGTTGTCCTCGTGACGGGTGGTTTTGGCGCGAACGAGAAGCCAAACGAGCCGCGGATACGGAAGTAGACATTCGCTCGTCGGCGAGCGACGGAGGACGGCGTCGTGTGCTGTCGCCGGGTGACGAAGTGGGCGTCGGGACATCGTAGTAGAGATAGACGCCGTCGAGCCCGGAGTATTGTGGGCCGAGGTGCCATCATTAGGTGCGCGCGCACTACGGCCTCACAGCAATGACGGACGATCGGCACCTTCGGCCGTCCAACAGAAAGTTCGAGCGAGGGAATTAAAAGACAATGCGGTGTGTGCCGTGCCGCCCGCCACATTGCAGTGGCTCACGAGACACTGTCCAAACATTCGTGCCGTCCGAAACCCCCGGTAGCGCCGGGTGGATCGGAATATTTCCAGACTTCCCGTCCGTCTGTCCGTCGTTGTTTTGTGCGTCGGGACGTCATTAATTAAGATATCGTCAAGCCAGGAAGTACGTCGGGCCGAGACCAGAGGCGTCATTTCAGGTATTTCTGGAGGGGGAGGAAGGGGCAAGATTTTTTTGGTGACAGTGGCCTTGTTGCATCATTTTTATCAATTAAGCACGTATAAATTTGAAATTTAAATAATAAAACTTCAGTTTTATGTGCTTAAGTTAACATTATTTAAATAACAAAATACAAAAAATATTTTTATACACTTAAAATTCTAAATCCAAGGTGGGGGAAATTGTCCCCCCCCCTCCTGAACACCCAAATGACGTCCCTGGCCGAGACACCTCTGATTGGTAATTGTAGAGACATTGTAAGACGAGGCAGTGATATTCCACGTAGTCGTCGGGGTCCCCGTGCACGCGACTGTTATCATTAAGAGCCGTACCGACAATTCTGCGATAACAACGACCCGCCTCGAGAAGACAGCAACGACGTGCTACCCGGGAAAAAGACTTTCAGCTATTTCATTACATTACCCTAGTGTCCAGAACTTTAACCCATCATTCATTTGTCGATCAAACATCCACAGAAATATAAATAAGCTAAAAAATAAAGAGAGAGACCATCGCACATAACTTAACAAATTTAATCTTAACTGAGTGTCATGATAAATTAAAGCCACTAGCTTGTATGCTAAAGTTTATAGAATCGTAACAGTTTATAAGGATGACATGAGGTGGGTGTGGAGATAATTAGGGGAAAGATGACATTTCCTCGAGAAAACACGCTGGTAAACTCCACCACATTTCTCTCTTGCTGAATTCAGGAGAGACCCTATCGAGTATCGACCCAAGATAGCCTACGTAGAATGCGAATGATATGCCCACTACATCACAGTCCCTATCATACGGCAAATAAATAATAGTATGTAACATTCCTGGCGGTCCTTGATGGAGGTGTCTTAACACATTCCCATAATCTTCTCCTTTTGTGTACTTGTCAGTCCGAGGACTGGTTTGCAGCTGTCAGGTTGGCAGCACGTCTCCACTCTTCGCGTCTTTCCACTTTCCTCTTTATTTTCCCGTGCACCTTACATTTCCCGTCTTTCACTATTTGGTACATATGACTTAATCGCTGTCTTCTTCCATCTACTCACTCCTGTGCATTGTATGCAGGAGTCCATGTCTCAATTAGATGGCATGTACGACGCCCACTTCTTTTAACAATTTTAATACTATCCCGAGTAAGTTCGTTCACGTACGACGCAGGTTATTCCTGTACAAGTACAGATTTCACTCTTTTTTGAAATAATTATTACTGACACACCGTCGTTTTATAACTGATTACTGTTTGTGGCGTGGATCAATACAAACACTTCTCATAGTTTCTGTTGGGTTGACTACATTGACAGTCAAATGGGAACCGTGTACGCTAATATTTTATAATACTTTAACACTTGAAATAAAGAACTGATCTGTAAGTTAATAATGAAGTGTCTGCTTGTGTTCAGGTCGTTACTAGTGAGAGCAAGGAAGAGCGCATCTAGTGCACAGTAAATCCGTGTGCTCGTATCTGAGCAGCCACGAGGTGTTATCAAGCAGCTCGTGCTGTGTAAGGAGGTAGGAGAGGGGAGGGGAGGGGAGCTTGTTCTTGTTTCCCATGATGCTGTGTAAGTACGGCCTTCCGGAGTTGTCGCCTTGCCCTCACACTCACACGCGCTAGTTGCAGCGAGGACGTGACTGGAATAAAGCGAGTATTTATAGTGCAGGATATTCTCCCGGCTAGTAGCTAGTAGCTCGTGGCTGTCTCCAGACCTCGCCTCGATGTCACCAGCGAGCACATACACTTGTCAAATACCTATAATATAAAAATAACTGCTCGTCTTCCACGTAACATTCATTTGACTGCGATAAAAATTTGGTGAAATACGGGTGCACTCGCTTAAATTTCTGTAAAAAAAAAAAAAGAACGTGTTTGGGGCGAATTGACAAAACGAGGAAGAGAGCCGGAACGAGGTCCCACAAAGTAATGTAATAATTTTATTTTTCGAATTGTTTCAAAACCGTAAAATTGAAAACCTCGCAAAAGAAGTCGCGAGAGTCAAATATCAAATAGAGACATTTAAGGTCATGCTCATTAGTTTGTACTTTTTCTTTCTTTTTTTTTTTTATCTTAAACGAGAGGAAGTATGAAACATTTGTCTTACTCTATTGTTTAAAATTAAATTTGCCATAATAGCCAAATATTTCAAAGCATGAAATTATACGGTTTCGACTAAAAAGTAAACTAACCAGAATTTTGTTGATTCCGTAATTAGCTAAAATCACAGTCATGAAAAAATCAGCTAACATTTAAAATACGAATTTAAATAAAACTGCCAGACAGATTTTTTATATCTGCTCTCGTTTAAACGTAAAAAATTAATATAGGTAAAGAAAGTAGAAATTAGTTAGCATTGCCTTAAAACTAACTAGTATGGCAACATGGCATCTGAAGGCCTGGCTGGTGGTCCAACCCCAACGACGACCCAGGTTCGATTCCCGGCTGCGTCGACCCTGATGTTTCGTATGTGGGTAACGTGGCGTACGTTGCCTCTGGTTGACGGGTTTTCTCGGGGTACTTCCTGTCACCAAGCGACGTGGCGCAACGGTACGTTGGACTCGCATTCGAGAGGACCCGGGTTCGATACACGGCTACGACCATCTTAATTTATGTTTTCCATGGTTTACCGAAATAGCTCCAGGCGAATGTTGGGATGTTTCCCGAACAAACACCATGGCCGACTCCTCTCCCAGCGGCTGTCATTGTATCACGTTGAGTCACTGTCTATAATGACCTTGCTGTCGACGAGACGTAGAGCCCTCTTATCTCACATTATCCCTTCCTGCCCTTTAATTATGCCGCTACACCATTCTATAATCTCATGTCAAGACAGCTCTCACGATACATGTTCCATGTTAGATGTTTTGCCTCCAGAAGCGGGATGGCCTGTACTCGGCTTTACTATTTACTCAACGGAAGTCACCAGACAATGTGAAACACTGTTCGCCGTAGTTTGTATTGTCCCCGGGGCAATCGCCTCCGTACTAGCTATACTACTGTAGGTAAGCCCCCTAACTGCTCCTCAAACATATAAGTGTAGCAATTCACAACTTGTACACCGCATACGTATTGAATGACATTATTATTAGTGTGTTATTGTAAGAGGAATAATGGCCCGAGCGCTATGCACTGTACGTCTTGTATGAAGAACAGTTGAAACTGTACGTTCTCGGGCCCTTGTTCATGTACTATACTTTGTTACTATACACATGAGCATTTTCCCCCAGTATTCACGTGCAATATTGCTACACCCTGTATATACAGCGTGTCTTGAAACAAACGCATAATAAGCCACTCCTCAGCTAAGTTGGAGGCAAAATATTGCACGTCGACATTCTACGTGCACGATGTGGCAACACTGCACGGAGAAAGTGTTTACCTTGCTCTCCACGTTCAAGTATTATTATATGTATGTTACGTCTAGTAAACGTAGTATTATGTTTGGATTGCAGAGAATTTTAACCTGGACACCCTATATAGGCCATGACAGTAGTATATTGTAAGATATCTGTGGAGTGCAAGAGGGGACTAACTACAGTGCTATGTTGCCACATTGTGCTCATAAAACGTCACCGTACAACAGTTTACCAATAGCATATTCGTCGCCAATTTAACCCAGTATTCGCTGTTTATTGTGAGTTATTTTCTAGACATCCTGTATGTGTGAAGTGTGGAGAGGGCACAGATTACTTGGTTTAACCGACATTTGCATTGGGTGCCTAGGCGTCTGGCGAATAGTGAGAGACGACCGACGTGGTATGAGGTCCTATAGTAAACAAGGAAACAGGAGAAGCTGGATAAAACCCACCGACCAACGGCAAAGTTCGCCATGTTTCCCACATACGAACATTCGGGATCATATCCGCTGGAAATCCAACCAGATCTCCAGTGTGACCACTACACCGCCACGAAGAGCCCAGAGAAATGTGTGTGTACAAGATTAAGATATGTACGGGGAAATGTGCTCTTGAATGTTTCGGGTGCTGTTATAGGCCGTTCGGGATAAAATGAGCACTTAAGATTTAACCTTTGAAGAATATCACTAGTCGCTACTGCTTATAATTCAACATCAACAATAGTTACCTTACAATTTGTACGGTTGGCAGCGAACTGCATAAAGTAGTTCCGTGTATTTTGATATTTGATAACAACACTACAGAAATAAAATCAACTGAAATAGACATATTAGTATTTTATATAATTAATGAACTCATCTTGTCAAACTATATAGGTTCCTACTGAACGCTTAATTAAGCTTACATGCGCAAACATCAAGCGACGTGTCCAGACAGGTTACCTGCTGTATGTAACGTCACTAAAATAATACGGTACCAGCAAAATGAATTGTATAGTAATTAACAGTAATTACTTGCAGTCTGCCTGACGACTGGAGAAGATGTCAACTCCCGACACGTCACGACAAGCTTATCTGAGGAAATCTTCTGTGTTGTCATAGTTGTGTTGTCTAGTCGTGTGTCTATGACGTTATCAGTGGCCTGTCTTGCGTGTAACATTGTCTTCGTCTGTGTCTGGCCTGTCGTAATTCTGGTGTATTTTTATTCAGTTTTCCTTGCTTTTCGTTTGTTTATTCGGTCCGAAACCTTGTATTTCATTTTTTCGTGAGATTTATGCAATTTTTTTTACGCGTGTTGACTTCACTGGAACTAATTCGTTTCTTTAACGGTTTTCTACGTCGCTCGCGCTGCAATGGCGTCCGACCTAAATATTTCATTTCGTCGTGAATTATTACATATAAAGTGCTATCTACTTGAACAATGAACTACTTGTAATGGGCGTGTTTGAAAGTGTGAGCGGCGACAGTTAGGAACGAGCAGGGCCTAGCGAGCACTAGTCCACATTGACTATCACAAACCTCCAGTACATCCCCACCCTCACAACACTTCCGTGATCTCCGACTACAACAACACAACCATCGTCAATTAAATAATTCTTCTCTGTCTGTTTGTCGCCCCCGCTGGTGCAGGATGCCACGTCAACCTCACTCACGTCTAGTTTCAATGTTGGTAGCACTGTGCCGTGTGCTCAAGTCACTGCCGCTCACCGCCCGTGCAGTAGTACACTAACAACACGGCACTAATATAGCACTGACAGTCAATACTGCCTTACAATTGTACCAAAATAACTGGCAACTAAACTGCCAAGGGTATCCGAAAATATCTGCGCGTGAGGTTTACGGAACTTTAAATTATTTAAAAATCGAAACGGCAGCAAATTTGAAACTCGTTATTAATAGGCATATATATCATCATATTATAAAATATAAAAATTACAGTTTTCCATTTATGTAGATTTTGTGGTTTCAAGCCCCTATTTTAAAAAAACAGTATTTAATTGTTTACTCGAAAGTGAAGCATACTACCGTATAGTGATATATAAATAAACGTTCGCTGATAAAATATCTACTCAACAAAAAAATATCATCGAATTTTGATGAGTAGTTCAGATTTTATTGACTATTGAGTAATCCTATTGTCCGCTCGACATCGTAGCTATACATACCCCTTAATACTGGCAGAATGAAATAAAACTGCGTATCATCAGTTTGATTATGTCTAAATATTACATATAGAAGCGAGTGAATAGTAGCCTAGATATCTAATACTTAGTTTCCTATTGAAAGTTGTCTTTGTAGCATACTTTCCTTTATGAGATCACCTTCGTGTCTGTGTGAATGTAAGGGTGTGTGAGTGTCTCTGAATCCCTCCCTCATCCCTAAATACTTATGAACACGTAGACTTAATTAATCAAAACTGGTTCACAATTAGTACTTAGTAACCCGAATCGACTTTTATGTGTTTCATTCTTGACAAGCTCATATTTTCCTACGGTGGCAATTTTAAAATTATTGGTCACGTGTGATATTTAATGCACTATTTTTTTTTATAATTTCATCAAACGTGGCACACACATAAATCTTGCTACAGTAACATGACATTTACGTATTTCGTTTATGCCTTTTTTTTTTAAATTACGTCCATTTCACAAAAATTTGTTCACACGAGGTATACACGGAACTATTTTTCAGAATTACTTCATTCTTAGCACACATGCAGTATTTAGTAATTCAAAATTATGTTTATTTATTTAGCTCATACCGTGTTCATACTATCAAACAGTTGGTAATGCGACCATGTATGAAAACACTAAATATTTTAATTACCATTTATTAAAATTCAATCAAACTCGGTACACAATAAGTTCTTAGTAAAATTACATGACTTTTATTTGTTTTGTTCATTCCGTATCCCAGTTATAAAAATGGCGGCCATTTTAATTTTTTTTTATCTGACAAAATATGTAAGGAAGGAACAATATTTATAATTTCATGAATCTAGTTTCGCGTGCAGTATGTATGATCTTTGAAAGAACTGTGCAATGGGAGTGCATGACTGGATTTATTTGCTAGGACATACTCCATTGCGAAATTTAAGCAAATAAATCCAGTCATGCACTCCCATTGCACAGTTCTTTCAAAGATCATATCAATGCCCGGTATGGACCCGGTATGCATATTTCTCTGAGGAAACTGGAAAAGAAAATGGTTGATCTATCACGATGTTCCAACAACTTGAGTTTTCTCTGCAAATGCCGCAGTGAGGGTGTAATTCCTAAGGGTCTTACAGTCAAATCGCCTGTGAACAGCAAACAGGCTCAAAAATAGCCCTGAAAGCTAGCCAAAAGCTGCTGAGCGAAAGAATTTCTGCCTATCACTGTCAAAAATCACAACTGAACAATGAAATATCGGCAATACAGCTTGAACTACAATCCATAATTAGTAATATTTCGCAATGGAGTATGTCCAAGCAAATGAATTCAGTCTTGCAGTATGTAGCAAGACGATTTGACTTTAACGTCTTTTACAATACATAAAAATGATAGCTTATTTAACATTTCTTTAGCACACGAGATACCTGAAAAGAAACTTCATAACTTCATCTAAATCTGTACATAGTTAGTACCTACTAAGTTAGAAAAAATACTGTAGTGTGCATTATCTTGTTCTTGCCCTGTTCATTTTTACACAGTAGTGGCCATTAAACATTTATTTATTATAATGAGATATCTAAATTAAATTTTAAACAAAATTATAACCTAACTTATACACATGTAGTTCCTAGTATGAATTTCAGTTTTATTTATTTCGTTAATGCATGCAGCTTTTGAAAATGGTAGGCCTTTAAACGTTTTTGATGACATGAAATGTCTGTGAACCATTTTCCAAAGTTTCTTTGGACTTAGTACAAATTTAACTACAAGAAACGTAACGAGAATTCAATGTATTTGATTCATGTTGTTTCGAAGATTTTATTACGTGAATACATACATTTAAATTAACGAATTTTAAGAACAACAGGACTGATAGAAATTTAATTTAATGTTTTTACACATTATTATTCAAAGTTTGATTTAACTAGTCTTTATTGTTGTTTTTACAGAATTTTTTAAAAAAACATATTTAGGTATATTTAAACGTGAACGATTTCAACATTTGGGGTTAATGTGTTCCTATGATGAGGAGAGTATGATTATTAGTTATGCTAGTAATTTCTTGGTTTTATTTTTAATACAGGCCTTTTTTATGAATATAATCAAAGTTATTGCCATATAATGAAAACGATTCACGTAAAATTTCACGGAAAAATTGTAACATTCGACGAAATTACTTAAGTGGTGAAACTCTACATAAGGCGTTCATATTATCGGAGGAAGAAGTACGAAACTAGTAATTTGTATTTGTTTAGAGGGAAATACAGGAAATTGAACTTGAGTGCTGCAGTTCAGTTTTATCGTATGGTGAATACAAGTATGTCCAACATTACCTAACAACTGTGTACATTTATTTTAACGCAGCACTTTGCCTCGGAGCTTAAAATTATCCATAGAAATTTGTGGCTGTAGTCACAATTTACAATATTTAGGTTTGTTTGAAATTCCTGCACATAAACTCTGAGTTACTTCGAGACATTTGATAGTAACCTGGCTAATAACTTGATCGATTAAACCTGCTCTCGTAATCAAGTAAACCCATTTCAATCGAATAGGTTTATCATTCGTAACTGCCCTTTTGTAGGTTATAACCGAACAGAAAATATTAGATTTGAAATAAACGCAGTTATATATAACGCTATATTTAACTTGTCGAGTAAAACAAACTGATACAGAATAAGATATGTTTCAAATTCTCAAGTAGTGAAATAACGTTGACGATAATATTATATTACGTGTGTAAATAATATAATTAGATTTTTAGACTGTTATTGGCATGTTAATCGTGAAGCCTAGAGTGATATTTGAAAGACTCTTGTACTGTATTAGTATTACAGATTTAACCTTTTTTATGGACGTACCGCAAAGGGGTGTACTTAGCACTAGTATTGGTAACATTGCAACACCAAAAATATGCGTTACTACGACATATCGTGCAATAAAAACGGATCATGGCTGGGTCTTAAAAAACAATAATTTAGCACCCTCATGTGCACTTAGCAATCTTTCAACAGTCAGAATAAAAATACGTTTTAAGTTGTGCAAAATTACCGAATCTGGTACAAAGTGTACCCAGAATGTAGTACGCTATTCAGCGCGAATGTTGACTGTTTACAGATAACCTCACAGTAAAGTAAATAATAAATGCCAGTACTACCAGCTGCTGCCAACAAACACAAACATACATAGCTTTCCGAGCAGCTATACCGTATATCCACAAAGACGACACAGAAACCAGAAGATAAACAACGTATTATACATTACATATACTTGTGTTGTACTTTATATAAAGTCACAGTATATCACTTACTCCTTTCTGGTCAGAACAATCGCCTTCCGGGTTATATTCCTGGCGGGGTCAGTCCCGGATATTCGCATGTAGGAGTCATGCCGGACGATGTCGCTGGTCGGCGGGTATTCTCGGGGGTTTCCCGTTTCCCCCACCCTTTCATTCCAACGATGCTCCACACTCACCTCATGTCACTCCTCAACAGAGCTAAAGACCTCGATGTTGAGTGCTGACCAAAATATCTTCACTTAGTTTACATATGTGTGTGTGTGTTTGTTTGTTAGCGAGAGACGTTTATCGCTTGTCTTTTTTGTTTTTGGTTTTATTGTAGAGTTTTCTATGAATTGGCCACTTTCATTCGCAAAGGGGTATGCCCATAAAACGGTTATGTTTACATAACTTACGTGTGGACAGAGGTCTTCGTAATGTGACACTTACCCAAATGATGTGTGAAAAATAGCAGTGCAAATGTGGAATAAAATGTTGTTTTCAATGTTGGCAATGCTATGGCATCGCTGACATGAACGATTATACAACTCGTAGGCTATAAGGATACATGGAATAATATCTAGCTATTTCGTAAGATAACGTTCCTCTTGTTTAAATGCCACGTGTATTTAGCTCTTGCCTTATTTTCCTGTTGTATTAGAGTTTTGTCAGTCTCGCCGTTGCAAAGTTTGCAACGATAACATATATCCACAACTATCTTATCATCTAGTAGTGCACTAATTAGTGTGGTTCAACATTGATTTGTCACTTGTCACGTGGACAACAATGAACAAACTGACAGTAGGTGAGGTTTGAGCTTTTAAGGTCGGGATCTTCGAACTTTTTAATTCTGCAACCTCTAAGTAAATGACTTTTGTAAAAAGTTTCGAAAATATATAATTTTATACAACTTAATATATAATCACAGTTGTTTTGTTGACGTTAATTATAATGGCCATTTTTACTGTATTTTTATAACCGTAGGGTGGATAAAAAATCTGTTACATGGGAACGGAGTTGCCGACTATATATTCCGTTTTTCCTTTAGTTCCTTAGTTTCTGACATGTTAACAATAGACGAACGAGTTTAAGTAAGTTTTTCTTAATGCGGCCGCCTACCCCACGCTTCAAATGCGTTGCCGCGTGTTCGTAAATAGGTTTTTTTCTACGAAAATTTTTCATGTGTGCCCATCGTACCAACGTAAGAGAAGAAGGCACACTTCTGACAAGGTCGGAACATCATTGTTAAGACGCCATGCTCATTAAAAGCACTGTTTCTAAGCCCTCCAACATGGCTAAAAACGATCTTTCCAGACTTCCTTACTTCAAAATGTACTAACAGGATGTTTGCGAAACTCAGGTTGAAGCGTGCGTTGAACTTAGCAGCAGACATTCCACCAATAATATTATATGGTCACCGCTTAGTGTCCCATAGTTAAAACAGTTCGGTGGGAAGCTTGCACGCTAGTTCAGCGCTTGGGTTGTTATGGGGGGGGGGGCATTTGATGCGCGCTTCAAGGTCGACCTTACTGCTCCGTTGCTTTTGAGCCTCTCGCGCGCAGGTAGGCGGAGCCTGTAAGTGTGGACTTAGACGATGAAAAACAAATGCATGATTCTACCAATGATATCCACAGAAAGAGCCAGTCACCCTTAATTCCGTCAAATAGTTGGTGACACAATTGAAAGAGACTGGTTCAGTGAAATACGGACAATATTCTGGAAGGCTGTGAACACACACACATGAAGGTACAGCTGTAGCGGTTCTACCAGATCTCAACTACGACAGTTTAATACTATGGTGTGCAACATATCGCCAGCAAACCAGCGTGCTCCAAATTCTGCACACATGTCGCTGGCCTCCATACCAGAGACCATACAGGCAGGACCCACTGGTTTTGTCTTCCATTAAATTCGACGACGAAGTCCATTTCTGCAACAATGGCGAAGCGGTTGGTTGGAGTTGAACTCTTTCTCATCGGGTGGACTCGTGTAACTTGAAATGTGCAATTGGTTGGTGTGACGTCTGGGGAGAAGTTGTAGACGTCGTGGATATTTTCATGTATGTCGACCTAAATATAAGTGCTGAATGCTACAAGAAACTGCTAACTATTGCTGCTTATGTATATTAAATTACTATATGTATATCTGTAAGCTTTGTGTGTTTCAATCTGTTTGTGTGTATATAAAATTTACTAAATTTATAAATAGACGTAAGAGAAAATTTTCTCGTTCACCCTTAATGAATAGGGAAAAAATGTACCATTATGTTCCAACAGTACTGTGCCCACCACGTTTCGAGGGTGTTCACACATAGTTAAATGTACTGTTCCCAGAAATGTAAATAAATCATCAATGTTCTGTTGAATGACTGAGTTAGTGAAGATATTTAGGTCAGCGTTCAACAGCTTCGTTTTTAGAGCTGGTGAGTGGCGATATGAGATGAGTATGGAGCTGTGGCGGAATGAAGGAGTGAAAACTGCCGACCAACAGAATCGTCCGGCACAATTCTTGTGACGAACGACCACCAAGGTCATCAGACCTAACTCTATATATTATTTTAATGGGGAGACTCGTTAAGGTTGTGGTGTACGCCGAGAAGACTGGCGGCATGACCACCTTAAATAAAGGATGACCACATTAAGGTCACCGCCTGCTCAGACAGCCACGCACTGAGCAGAGCCTCAGTCGTTGCCAGATTACACGAATACTGCTCGTTGCACGCGAGTGACGTCTGCTGAGGAACAGCATGTAAAGAACGCGACACATTTGTATACCCATTCCAAGTTAACAAATAGTCATTCAAGTCTGTTTTCTAATGGCCGGAAATGGTGAAAATTGGTGTTTTTGCGATCGGCTTATGCTACCGCAGAGTTGTTAAAAGTGATGGGCGTGTACAATACACCTTTACCTTAACCATAACGTAATAGGGTGACCACTGAAAGTCTCCTAGAGGCGAGTTGTCAACTAGAAGACAGCAGCCAGTTCAGTGACTTGCACCTTGAGGCTAGGCTGAGGCGTGACACGTGTGCTACGTCGTCCTTACCGCTTCTGACTTCTAGGCCTCGAACACGGAATATGTTCACCCATACAGCTAGCCACCTTAAGTGTTAGTACACAAGGCGGGTCACTTTATTCACTTCAATCACAAAAATCATAGTATCCTGGAAGTCATAGATTACAACTTTCGCGGCCATTGTCGTAATTGTCTTGGCTTTTGGCTTGTGTTGCTTCTTAGACAACGTTTCAGCAGTCCTTGCAGCTGCCATCTTCAGGTCGATGCAGGATCGCACTTTATATAGCTTGTATTTAGCCGTGTCTGTTGTGCTGCTCTAAAAGAGTTTCCATGAAGCTCTCCAGAGCCTACTCGACCAGCTTGGGCAGGACCACTGCAACCACGATCTGGTGAAGTTCACAGAATATTGTGTCGCATCAACATGTTTCACCTATGAAGGGAAAGATTATGTGCAAAACGAGGGTGCTGCTATGTGGTCACCACTTTCTCCTATCTTTATGGCCAACTTCGAGCAAAGAGCCATCGATGCCAGCCCTTTCAAACCACAACACTGGTTCCGATTTGTAGATGATACATTCGTGGTTTGTAGACATAGAGAGGAGAAGCTGGAGCAGTTTCTTGGTCACCTCAACAACATCCACTGCAACAATCAGTTCACCATGAAGATGAAAAAGGATGGCCAACTTTCCTTCCTGGATGTTTAGTCTACAGGAAGCCCGATATCACCTTAGGCCACAAAATATACAGAAAACTGACATACCTAAAAGCAGATTCTCACCATCATCCATGCCAGAAAAGGGCTTTGCTCAATACTCTTATATTTAGGGTAAAAAAACATATGTGATGAGCAAAACCTAGGAGAGGAATTCAAACACCTGACTGCTGCGTTAGAAGATGATGGTTACACCAGGCGCGAGATAATGTAACTGAAAACCTTAATTTCAAACGAATCCAGTACATAACCTACACCTTGAGGAACAACCTTATGAAGAAGGCTATTTTAGCAATGTTTGAAGGCTTTGAAGTAATTCTTCCAGTGTGCGAGGTGTGTTAAAAGAAATTTTCGCAGTAGCCTGAAGTGTGTTTCAGTTTCGTAGATCAGCGTTGTGGTATCACGTTTAATGGTCTCTGAGAAAAAAGTAACTTCGAACACGCTGCACGCTGTTCGAGCATCAGCCAGGCGGGTGCCTTAAGAAACTGTTCTTCCGAGGATCGTTATATTGAAAATGCAACAATGTTGCAGAGTGTTGGCCCAAGTGCTGGAGAGTAAGTGAGACAGTGTGGCTGATGTATGGACGGTGGTGGGTGTAATGTGAGTGTGGACCCCGCGACCACTGATGTCAGCTCGCGTGCCAGAGACCACGTGGTCACAGCCTCCAGCCAGCTGTGCTCTGCCCTGCCTACACATGTCGACATGCTGATACTACATTGACACTCTCACTCTACACACGACATCGGCAGTCATGGTAGATCGTCAGTGCGCTGTTGTGTTACGAGGCTCTAAGCATTATAGCACCTTGGTCTTAAACTATGGCACATTACATATTTGTCATATATACGTATAGTGTGTTTACTCGTTAGTTGCTTCAGCTTTACACTAATCGCACCCAACATGTACAAATGGAATATTTGAAGGAAAAAAAAGACACGTGCTTTACAGAGTTTACATTTTTTCGTTAAAAGAGTATATCGTCCACTCTTTCCTAACCTTGGTGGTAGTTACTAACCATTTTCTTATCTCTTTTCAGGACGCTTTCTCTTAATACGAGAATGTACTCCAAGATTATCGCTGCCTTCTGCGACTGAACATGTTATAGAGTAACACACATCCATAAAGAAATATATGAAAAAATGTAACTAGCAATGCCATATTTTTATGGATAATTTCAATGTCTTCTTTTGATATTGATACAAACATCACTTGTGATGACAGGGAAGTACCGTTCCAATGACTATATAGCCAAGACAAATAGTATAAACTCTGAATTCTTTGTCCTCTGTGTAAATTGCAAAGCAACTTTACAGAATAATCTATTCTGCAGGTTTATATGCAGCTCTTAATGAAGTGAGTAGATATCTCACGCCGAGTACAGTATAACGGAAATGAAAAATCTCCAGAAACCCGACAGGTTGTAAGATTATAGTAGGGCTACATTTGCGTACGTCATGCATGGTACATGGAACAGCAGGTCAAGGTATGGTACAAGTACCAGGAAAATATTTAACGTCTAAAAACGCAGAGCGTCAGTGTTGCCGACCGGCGTGTAACTACACGAATTGCGTGTAATTTGAGAACAAGCAGGTAATGTAGCTTGTATTTTTTCGTTGGTTGCAAAGAAATTTAATAACTATTACTCCTCTAATACGGGTGCATATTAAGTGTTACTGCACTGCGAATCGTGACGTGTATGTAGCGCTATTTATTGTATATATATATATATATATATATATATATATATATATATATATATATATATATATATATATATATATATATATATATATATATATAT